>JAJHZJ010000302.1:2573757-2676257 GCA_023548195.1 Bettongia penicillata ogilbyi | reverse complement strand
ATGCACCCAGAGCTGCAGAAGCAGCCACCAAAGCCACCACCAGTGGACTTCCTCTTCTTCTCCACACCTGGGGCCTGAACCCAAACAGACAAGGTCCCACAGAGTTTTCCCACTGACCTTCTATGCTGTCATTGGCATTTGTGAGTTGAGAAGTCTACAAACTGATACAGTTGACAGTGATTAAGTCTCCTGAGGCCTGCCTGACCTTGTCTATGCTGGTACAGCCCATGCTGTACCTGCCTGATGCAGTATTCACTTCCTGTAGACCTGCCAGGGTATCTTCAGCTGGAGAATTGTTTCACTCCATCATTTTGTGGGTTCTGTAGCTCAAGAATTTGTTTAGAGTGATTTTTACAGGTATTTGGAAGGGTTTGGAGGTAGAGCTCAAGGAAGTTCCTGCTTTTACTCTGCTATCTTGGCTCCACCCCCTCATCCTTGGATATCCATAGGAAGTTAGCTAAAAGTGGTCTTTTCATATTTCTTATAACATTTTGTCTAGGGCTCACTTTTGTTTTTATCCTCTTTCATCATGTATTACATTTATTTTTGTACATTGGTTATTCTCCCATTCTATTTGATAGCTGTGTTGCCCTGGACACATTGCTTCTCCTTCTTGGTCCTCAGTTTCCTCACTAAAAAATGAGGGGTAGACTAAACGATCTTCAATTTTCCTTCTAACTCTAAATCAATCAATCCATGAACAACAATTTGTTAAACACCTATGTTGTGCCAGATACTAGGGATACAAAGGCAGAAATGAAATATCTCTCTTGAGCAGAGCTATATAAACTGAACAATAGGCTGGTATGAGAACTCAACTCTATTCCTATGTTTCCTGTTCCAGGGGAAAGCCAAAGCTCTGGTTTGACTAGGTATACAGTGTGGTAGCACCCTGTGCTGTCATAGTACTTAGCCAGAGAGCTGAGAAGCATAGAGAATTGGGGAAAGGCTCCAGCATGTGTGTCTCCAACAGGCATGAAACAAAGGGGACTGGTATCTAGCTAAAGTCAATTCTGTCTCCTAAACATCACTTAGAACATATAATGAAAGCAGTAAAAGGTAATTACTCAGTGTGGAAGGATGCTGAGACAGCTTTGAAGTAACCACCAGGAAAATCAGCTAGGGAAAACACCATAAATGGGGATGGAGTCAGAAAGTGAGTGATAGGGGAATATAAGGAAAAATGATTGAAATTTCAAAAAAAAAAAACCTCAGGAGGAAGAAAAATGAATTACAAGTTCTGAGCAAAAGCAGATAAATAAACTGGGAAGATATGAATAACAGAAGGAAATATGATCTTCATGAGATCCAAATGAATCCAAGTATCTCTGAATAAATATGACAAAACAGAGTAAAGTGATAAATATCTGATGAAGAAGAGGATCTTATGAATACTCAAGAGAGCATAGAACCACAGCAGAAAGTTTCTAAGTGTTTTTTCAGAGAAATAAGAATTGTGAAAGCAGCACTTATGGCCCACAAGGCAGAAAGAATTGGCAGAATTTAAAAAAAAATTTGAATCCATGGTGGCAAATCACCACAGGAGAGAGACAGGGAGAAGGGAAGAGAGAGAGAGAGAGAGAGAGAGAGAGAGAGAGAGAGACAGACAGACAGACAGACAGACAGACAGACAGACAGAGAGAACAGATTAAGATTATAAATACATAGAATTAAAGGACAATCTGAAAAAGAAGCAAAAATCAACAACATTAAAAGAAACCTGGATCTTTAAGCAAGCAAAACATATTGATCAGGATGTACAGAGACAACTTAAAGACTAAATGAATACAAATGAAAAAATCTAAATATCATAATATAAGAAATAATACAAGAAACTACCCAGGACTTCTGAACACAGAAAAAAAATGTTAATATAAAGAACTATGTAACAAAATTAACAAATTCACCATACTTTCCTTGGAATACCTGTATTTATCATTTAGGAAAATGTTTCCTTCTCAAAAAACCAGAAAATTAAGAACATGAAACAATTGTCCCATTAAAGAAATAGGAAGGATATGAAAGGTAGCTACCACTGAGATAAAGACAATGACTGTTTTGGCTCCACTAAGAACATTCAAACATGAGTTTTTGAGTTTTATTTTATATATCATAAATTATATAACTATAGCACTGGAGGGGACTAAATTATAACCAAATAATTTGTCAATCGTCGAACTCCTCAAAAAGTTGTCAATCTGTTCTCAAACTAAAGGCATTTAGTAAACCAATAGGCAGCTCCCTCCACTTTATACAGAAGGGGTGACTAAATTAGGTGTAAGAAGAAGGAGAAATAGATGGGCTTTCTTTCATATAAAATTAAATTATAAGAATTTGGTTTTTTTTTCTAAAAAAGAAAAAAAAATTGAGAAATCAGGTGTACGTCTCCTTTGCAACTCTCCAGATACATTGTTTGAGATACGGATGGTCTCACAATTTCTGACATTAGCATTTCCTGGGAAAAGTCATATGTGTAAAAGTTCAGAAATAAAGAACTAAATATTCAATGAGATTTTTTTAAATTGCACATGAATTTAAAGCTATTACAAATGATGAATACTACAATGTTGGAATATCCAACTCTAATTAAATAGTATATTACTTCTCTTGTTAATTTCCCTTTAATTTATATCCAGTAATTTTTACAAGTATATACTTCATATTTTGCTTTAATGAAAAAGAAAACAACTTAAACACATTTCAGAATTTTCTGTGTTAATATTTATGTCTGTATAGATAATTTTTTACATATAGAAGTTGCTAGTATATACCTTACCTAAAATGTATAAAGAGTCATTATAAAACCTACCCAAAATGATTAAAGTTTATGAGTTTCTAGAAGGTTGAGGCTTTCTTTCCCTTTTCATTTTATGACTGATAGCATTGAAACACAGAATGGTTAATAAAAATTGTATGGCAGTAATGACACATCTGATGACCTCTGAAGTCCTTTTTACTTTTAAGACCAGGATTACAGAATTTGTGCAGTTGTTTTTCTTCAGAAATGAAAAAGATATTAAAATGTTACATTAAGTCCCTTTACTAGTAGCCATTTATTTTCAGCTTAAACTCATTTTTAAAAATTGCTTTAATAAAAGTATCAAAAGAGAAAGACTGAGTAATTGGAAGTTAATGACAACTTTTGAAATATAAAGAAATTAGAAACTTCCTGAATTTTCTTGTTAATGTAAAAATAATTAGATATGTGTGATTTTTCACACTTGCTATGCCATAAAACAGAAGACTTTTTTTTAATGCAATTTTATTCTTTCCCTAAAGAGGTAAAAGCTATTTTTAATGTCCAGGTGACAGTTTTGAAGTCAGGAAGATTTTCTAAAATTAATCTATTTATCACTAATGTGGTTTAAAATAGAACCCGGATTTGTTAACCTCATAATATCACTGTCAATGTTCCTGAATGTGTTTTGAACATAAATAATTGTGAAAACAATATGAGTTGCAGAAACTGATATGATCTAAGAATTAAACTAGCTCTGTCTGGTGGTTATACTGACTCTATGACATAAGTAATGCCATATGGTAGAAATTTCACAAAGAAATGGCTCTTTTTCATGGAAAGATCCAGTTCTTCAAGGCAGAGTCAAGGAAGAAGTGTGATAGGGTAGAAAAGAATCAGGTGAGCTGGGTTCAGATTCAGATTTTTGTCATTTACTCTCAGAATGAATCAAGCAAATTATTTAACCTCTCTAGATTGTAATTTCTTCATTTGCAAAAAGTATGAGAAACTGAAGGTTCCTTTCTAGTTCTAAATCTATGAAATTCTGAGGAAAAAAATAGAAGGGAGAGCTCAATAGCTAAATCTCTATTACTTCTTCCCATTCTTAGGTATTTACAAGATGGGGTCCTATAGGCAAATGTCTAGGCACTGCCCTGGGGCAGCCCTGCCCCATCTAGCCTGTATTCCATTGCCTGTTATTTCAGATTGCCTCACTAAACATTAGTACATGGTTTCTTTATGGTTATTTTTTTTTAATTTTCAGATACTGGCCAACAATGACTCTCATTGATGATATTTTCCTTACAATTCTATTTTCTTAAATGTTCAGATACTAACCAATAATGAGCATCATGGTTTTACCTTGGTCTCTTCTTATAGAACAGGTCAGATTATTTTCTATTTCAAATAAACCCTGTATTCAGATCAACTGGATCTAGTTCTCTGCGTGCCAATTCCTTTAATGATGATTGAAACACTGGAACAGTGCTAATCAATTTTCCTTACGAACAAACACTCCTTGTTTATACTTAGGTTAAGTAGAAATGTACAGAGATAAACCATATTACAACTATCCAGGGCAGCAAGGTGGCATAGCAGTAGAACTCCAGGCTTGGAGTCAGGAAGACCTAAATTCAAATTTGACCTCAGATACTTACTAGTTTTGTGACCCTGGACAAATCACTTAACTCTGTTTACTTCAGTTTCCTCATCTGGAGAAGGAAATGAAAGACTGTTCCAGTATCTCAGCCAAGAAAATCCCAAATGATGTCCTGAAGAGTTATATATAACAACAGCACTCTATTCATTTGTAATCTTTTTTTTTTCATAAATAAGGTGCAAAACAAATATCAAAATTTAAAAACATTTCACAATGTAGCTTATCAAATTCCTGGCCTGCATGATAGATCCTGGTAGCTTTTAGACTGTTGAAATGCGAAAAGGTTCCTTTTTTTTTAAGCGAATAAAATAACATCAACCTTCAAAAATTAAGGTCTATTTTTCTATCTGAGAAACAGCTAGATAGGGGGTACAGTGGGTAGAGCACTGGACCTGGAGACAGGAAAATATTCAAATCTGTTCACAAATACTTACTAGATATGTGACCTTGGAAAATTACCTAAAAAAAAATTTGTCTCTCCATCTATAAAACGGGTATATAATAATAGTACCGTGTCCCTGAGTTGTAAGGATCAAATTAAATCTGTAAAACAATTTACAAACTTTTAAATATTATTTAATTGCTAACTTGTAGTTTAGAATTTTAAGAAATGAGCATGATTTAGAGGAGTGAAGGAGATGGATGAATTTAACATGACAGGAAGAATATATGAAAATAAGTTCTGAATGCTTAAGAAATGGATTTTGTTTTTCACTTGTTTCGGTCATGTCTCATTCTTCATGACCCCATTTTGGGTTATCTTAGCAAAATACTGAAGTGATTTGCCACTTGCTTCTCCAGATCATTTTATAGATGATGAAACTGAAGCAAACAGGGCTAAGTGATTTGCCCAGAATCAGGGAGCTAGTGAGTGTCTAAGGCCACATTTAAACTCAGGAAGATGGATATGCCTGATTCCAGGCTTGGCTCTCTATCAACTGCTTGACCCAGCTGCCCCTGGGGAAATGGATTATTGTACTTAAGACTTGAATTTACAGAGGTTCCAAGAGTTGTGACTGTGCTCAACTGTTATATGTCTCTCCCCTTACACCAGTGGAGGTAATTGTATTTATTAATGGTATGTTTTGATATCGGTGCCTCCATTCAATTTTTTTAAGTATCAGGTTCTTTAATATTTCTTTATCCATACTTTTTTTTTGTATGAATCTACTCACTATATCAAGATAATAGAGGCAATGGCATACAGACAAATGTGGATCAAGTGTCTTTTCTTATTTCTACTCCCTCAAAATTGAAATACATGATTCTGTTTTTAATCTTTTCCTTGAATTCTAAGCACCAAGAAAAATATTTTTTCTTCTTTTCTCCATACTTCTCCAAATTTTCTACTATTTTATCAGTAAATTGTATTTGATATGCTCTTCACTTCTTTCCCTTGGAAATACTAAGAAATCTTATTTTCTCAGCATCTTAGTCTGAGGGTCCCTGATTTCTCATGAATAGACAACTTTGTCAGAACTTAACCAGTGTTACACTGTAAGAAATCACTTTAATAGACCTTGGAATTTGTTTATAAAGGGAAATGAAGTCAATATTTAGGAAGAAATTGAGGATAGAATTAGTGTAGTGACTGCCAAAAACAGTAAAAGCTCCTTGATTAACCTGTGCGTTGACCTGATGAGGATAATGATCTGACTGCACAAAGAAGGAAGTTTTTGACTAATTCAATTGACAGAAATATCTGTTGAGTTCACCTTTGATCTGGTGAAAGAATTGTATGGAGTTGCTAAATGGAGATTAAATGGTTTTTGGAAAAAAAATAATTCTCCAGAATACACCAAAAACTAAGTAACTATTGCTCTGTTTGATAAATCTCAAGAGTTAACATTACACTTATACTTGGTAACTATGTTATTATGGGATTGAGAATTTGCGGACACAGTAAATTGTAAACAGAGAGCTTTCAAAAGACTCTGGGAAAACTGTTCCCCTTTTCAACCTCTCTTTCTACATATACTGATATAATACAGGACTGGTGCACTGTGGGGTTTTATACACATGCTCAACTGAGGCAAATGTGACCCATAGAAGAAGCTGGGGAACTTACTTCTGGAATACTAATGATTATATACAGTAGAAGCTGATTGTAAGAGTCTTGAAGTATGTGTAAACCTCTTGTAACTGATTCTGTTCTGCTTAACTGCATGGTTAGGAGAAGCCTTTTTTCTTTTGCCATATAGCCAGAATTGGGAGTTCCTTCAAAAAGCCTTAGTCAGCCTCAGTCATTCAATTCTGGCTATTTCTTCTTAATCAATGAATGGAGGGACAGAATTAATATTGTTCAAAACATCTGAACAAAAAGAATCAGAGGAATTAGGAAAACTAATTGTTTGTTTAGCATAGAGATAAGCTACCATAATGATTATCTGAAATCTCAGTTCTCAGGATGGCCACACTGACAAAGGAAAAGAAACTCAGAGTATTTTTGCTATTTTCTGTATCCCTAGCACTTAGCACACTGCTTGACATATATTGTGTGCCTAATAAATGCTTGGTGATTGATTTAACTTGATAATAATTTTATCTTCAAAATGTGTAAAGACCAACAAAGGAAACTCCTATTCCAAACCCAATTTAGACCAACAATGACTGCTGAAAAAGAAATGGCAAAAATCTTGGGAACATATCATCATCATGGATGAGGAAAGAGAAAAAAGCTAGGCATTTTGTGATATGGATTTTAGGTTAGGTCCAGGAAAAGAAAAGAAGATGGATAAGTAGGCTCACAAGGACTAATATTTTACAGAGGAAGACAGAGAGGGATTAGCATTGTAAAACATAAAACTGTAGAGACATAAATTGAAATTATTTCAATGAAGAAGAAAAGGAAAATTTGCCTAATGATATCAATATGGTTTCACAAGAACTTCAATTGTCAAGCTTAGATTTTTACAAGACATACACAGAAAATGAAATCAAGCAAGGAACTATAAGAACAGAGAGAAGAACCAAAACAAAGGATGAGCTGAGTCAGTCACCAAGAACTTACTAAATTATATAATGTTTACTATGTGAAAAAAAGAAAAAAGAAAAAACTGTGCTAAGCACAGGACCCAAAGAAATACAAAAATAGTCCCTGTTCTCAATGGGTTCACGACCTAATGGTGGAGACACAAAATACAAACAACTATGTACAAACAAGCTATATGCAGGTTAAACTGGAGATCATCTCAGGTGAAAAATTCTTGCATTAAGTGGGACTGACAAAGCTTTTAGCAGAAGCTGAGGTTTTAGCTGAGACTTGAATGAAGCCAGGGTAAGGAAGAACATTCTGACTATGAAAAAAAGCCAGGGGTAATATATGGAGTCAGGGGATGGATTTTCTGGAGAAGAAAATATCAAAGAGAACAGATGATTTATAGTATTAAAGTAAAAGGGAAGACAGACGAATGACAAAAGGTCATTTTACTTTGTGATTAAGAGAGCATCAGTAACTTTGAAGAGAGAAGATTCAGTTTAATTTTGAGGTCAGAAGCCAGACTGCTGAGAGTTAAGATGAGAGTGAAAGGATGGTTTTCTCAAGGAGAAAGGATAACAATGAATATTAAGGACAATTGAAAAGATATTCATGGCCCATGTGGGGAGTAAAAGGGGGATCAAAGGAGAAATATGAAGACTGACATGAATAAAATGATCCCAGTGTATGATCATAAGTGGTATGCACTAGTCAGCTTTTGTTTTGATTTTCTCTTCCAAGAATCAACTCTGAACTTGGAAAAGTAGAATAAAAATTGCTAACAGGAAGCTGAAATTCAAGGTGAGAAATGAAATGGTAAGAGAACATTTACCTGCCCTTAATCTAATTCAATTCATCTAAGTAAATTTCAACAAATATTTACTAAGGATCCCCAAAAAGGAACTGAGAGAACATCAATAACCAAAATCTTTGTGTAAAGCCATCAACACAAGAATCAAGGTCAGTCTTGAAGATAGTAGGAAAAAGCAAGCTTTACCGAGTGAAACTCAACAATGGACCACATCTTCACCATTTCACTTCTTGGTGAATGAATCTGGAATCCCTCTGCACAGCAGCAAAGAAATCCTTTTCACAACAGTGACTACTATATACCCTCTCTTCTATCCACTAGATTCCAACTGCACCCCTTCTCCCTGTCCTCCCAGCACTTCTTTACAGTTGTTCGAGTGAAAACAAAATTGAAGCCGTGCTTTGAGAATTCCATCTTCGGCAGAGACAGAGCGAAGCTTGGCAACGGTGGGACCCGCAGTGGCATCGGGGTGAGGGGGATCTGTTCTGGCCCCCTTCCCTGGCTCTGCCCCATCTTTTCCTGTGCCCTCCACTCCGGTCACCACCGCTGACGTGATTGTCTCCTCGACAGGTTGTTCCCGCCCCTGTCGGATGGGCAGATCGAGGAGGATGTCCAGGCGGCCGCTGAGGCGCTGACAAGAACACTGGAAGAGAAACCAGATGATGCAGACTATTAGTGCCAAAGGGTTTATGCCCACATTCTTCTGAAGAATTACTACGAAGCTGTTACGGATGCAAAGAAGTCTCTTGGACTCAACCCAAGTAATTCCACAGTACTACTGAGAAAAGGGATGGGTTAAAACCATGAAAAAAATAAAACTATGCCGAGGCTCTAGAGAGTTTCACAGAAGCACATAAATTACACATAAATTAGATGATACAGTTAATACTTTCAACATTTGGATTAAAAGATGTCAAGAAACGAAAAATAAAGTAGTATCAGAACTTGGAAGGCAAACCCAGCAATCAAAAATCAAGTGTGACTGGTACCAAACAGAATCTTAAGTAATCATTACACTTAGGATCAAGAAGGTTCAGAAGAATGACATAAATGTGGGGTTTTCAGAAAATGAGCTGTCGGAAGTGGTGAAACTTCCATCTGGAGGGGACTATAGTTTAAAAGTTTCACCTATTCATTCCATGGTACCTGAACAGAGCACCTTTAAAACACTTTCAACAAAGTTTGAAATAAAAATGAAAAAGTCAAGAGACTGTAAGATGGGAGAAGCTGGAGGGACAAAGAGATGTAACTGAACAATTCATACCAGATTCAAAGCACATGTAATCCATCATCCTCTCATTATACAAGGTGTTGGGACAAATTAGTTGATGGAGTTTAGAGGCACAGTTCTGCGTACCAACTGGTTGGATGTAGGTAAAAGGAAAGTTGATGTTAATCTTCCTGATGACGTGGAATGGAAAAAGTTCTAAATAAATCAGTTTGCTATCAAAAACATCTTCTCCCTTCCTCATCTTCCTCATGTCACAAACCGTTAAGATCATGCCCCACCATTTTCTTTTTTACTACACTCTCTCCTGAAGAGGTCATCCCTTCTCTTAACAAGGGCCAATGCCTCTATATTATCTTGATTATATAGCCTCACATGTTCTTCATCAAATAGTACCAACTATTATTCTCTCCCTTTCTCTCATCTCCAGTCTTGCTCTCTCTATTGGTTTCTACCCTCCTACCTACAAACATGCCCAAGTTTCTCCAATCCTAGATTCTCCTAATCTAAAGATTCTCCTATCCTAAAAAGAAAACCTCTCACTACATCCTACCATCCTTAGTAGCCAGAGTTCTATGTCTCTCCTCAAACTTTCTTTTCTCAAACTCCTTAAAAAAGGAGTCTACAATCTGTTTAACCCCTGTAATCTTTTTTTTTTGCTATCTGATCACTAAAATAAAACTGTTCTTTTCAAATTAACTACTAAATCTAATCTCATTTTATCCATGTCCATCCTTGATCTCTCTATTGTATTTGACACTGTTGACTCCCTCTCTTTCTATATACGGACAGCATTTTTCTGCTCGTCCAAAACCTTGGTGTCATCCTCAACTCCTCTTTCTCACTCAATCTACGTTTCCAGTATGACTTGTATCTCCACAACATTGCTCATATGCAATACCTTTTCTCAACTTAGGCAGTTACCACTATAGTTCAAACTCTCATCTCTTGCCTTGACTACTACAACAGTCTTTTAGGTGGCAGGGGGGCTCCTTGCCTCTTGCTTCTTCCCATTCCAATATCCTCCACACTTCTGCCAAAGTGATGTTCTTGAAGTACAAGATAGACCATGTTATCCCTCTCAATGCAGCTTAGATTCCACAAGTTTTTGGTTTGGATTTGGTTTTCTTGGTGGTCACAGCCTGCTGACATATGATTTTATAGTACATTAAAAAGATTAAGTCTTTTGCAGGCAAATCATGTCTCCTCCACCTTATATATGTGAAGTTGATTTTTTTTTTTACTTTTATGCCTGTTGAATTTTATCTTATTAAATTTAGCCCAATGTTCTAGCCTGGTTTGACCTTTTTGAACTCTGTTATAAAGTATGTTAGCTTCTCTGCAAATGTGATGTATCATCTGTGCCTTTATCAGTCACTGATACAACTGATGCAAATGGTAAACAGCACAAGACCAAGCCCAGTTCACTGCAATAGTACACTTAATTCTTTCTGCCCTGCTGGTATTGAACCATTTATGATCTTTCTTTGTGTCCAGCCATTCAAATAGTTCTCCATCCATCTAACTGTATTATCATCTAGCCCAGAGGTGTCCAGCACAAATGTGGTTTTCTAAGTCAATATGTAACCCACAAAGATACTTAGCATGATTTAGTGGTCCCTGTTTCTATTGGACTTTGTCACCACTATCTAATTCATATCTCTTCATATCCTCCTCAAGCAGAGCATAAGATACTTCATCAAGTACTCTGCTAAAATCAAGCTATCTCCACAACAGTTCCCTCAACTGCTTTGGGAAGTCAAACTAGGCCACCTTCTGTCTCAATTCTTATCTTGCCTTTAATCTCTAAATAGACAAACTAAGACCTGGGAAAGAACTGAGTTTTAAAAGGCCAGTGTCCTCCACTGCATCCAGGGCCATCACAAGTCATCCTGACTCATATCTGATGTCATCAGTCCTCTTCAAGAAATTTGCTACCAAGTCAAGATATCACCCTCCTGATGTCATCAGTCCTCTTCAAGAAGGAAAGACAAATGACAACAATCCCTCATCTACCAGTTTAGTAGCCCTGTTGTAAATGTGTTTTTTTTTAAAGACGAGAAGAAATAAAGTTATCAGGAACAGATATTATCTTACTCAAGCTTTTTCATGGGGTGAGGAGAAGGGAGAAGGACTAGGATAGTTAGACTGGTAGATCAGAAGAATATAGGTATAGCATACCTCTCTTTTAGCCAATTATTTTAAAATTTCTTGTGCTCCCCTTGTGGACAACATAGAGAAATATGGATTCAGTGATCGTATATTTGGTTGCAGACTCAGTTGAATGATCAAAACTAAAGAATAATCATTCACAGATTGATACAAATTTAGATGGTGGGCACTTTAAAAGACTCTCAATGACTCTTGGCTGTGTGTTATTTAATATTTTTTAATCAGTAACTTTGATGACATAGAATATATGCTTGTCCAATTCCCTTATGACCTAAACCTAGCTAAGGCATTGGATAATAGGTCCAGGATGCAAAAAGATCTTACCAGGCTAGAGCTAATAGAGCAAATTAAATTTAATTGGGGTAGCTATACTTCTATATTTGCTCTTAAATATTACCTTTGCAATTACAGAATAAAGGAGGCATAGCTGGACAATACTTGGTGGAAATGGGGGAAAATCAGGGGATCTTACTGGATTACAAATTCAACATGAGTGAAGTGTAAAATATATTTTTTAAAAAAGCTATTGTAACCTCCCACCAATTTTTGTAGAAAAATGTAGGAGCAGAGGGGTCTTACGGTATGCATAGGCTATCAGAGAGTTAATACGCTAATTAGTTTGGTTCTACTTTTTTTATGTTTGTTTTGTTACAAAGGAAAGATGATTGCCAGGAATGGAAAGATATGGAAATGACAAATAATAACAAAAAACTTTATTAAAACTTTTAAAATACATTTAAAATCAATTGGTTAAAAAAAAGTTAATAAAATGCTAGGTTGTGTTAAAAGAGAAATGGTATCAAGGCAGGTAACAGTTTTGGTATGATCTGCCCTATTCAGGCTACATTTGGAGTACATTTTGTTTTAGTTCTAGCTGCCATATTTTAAGAAGGATAAAGAAATACTAGAGAGAGTCCATAAGAAAGCAAGCAGGACGGGGAGAGGCTTAGAGGCTATGCCACATGAGGTTTGATTAAAGAAACTGAAAGTGTTTAGCAGGAAAAAAGAAGGCTGAGAGAAAACATACCTCAGGGACAGACATCAGAAGATATTCAAATAACTGAAGAGCTTACAGCCAGAAAGAGAATTTACTTGTTCTCCGTAACCCTGATCTCTTGATCTAGGAGCAATGGGTAGAAATTTTAGAAAGCTAGATTTAGGCTTTGATGTAAGGAAAACACTTCCTAACAAATCTTTCCAAATGTAGAATTTGTTTGTCTAGGAAGTTCAATTAAATTTCACTTCAACAAGCATTTATTAGGAACATACTATGTTTAAGTGTGGGATAAGTGAAAAAAATTACTCTCCCACCTCTCCACTCCCTAAATGACTCCATGGAGACTGACTTCAGAAGCTTTCCTGAGGTTGGCAGTGATCTAGTGATCCTTCTCTCCTGGACTTGCACTGCAGTGGGAGAGCTCTTATGGTTGGAGTGCTAAGCAAAATACTTAAACGGACTCAGCTTTGGAAGAGAACTTTATTTGCATAAAAGCAAACCAAACCAAGTAGATCAGGAGACTGCTTAGTGGCAGGTGTGGAAGGACAGGGACCTTACTTATATCTTCATTGGGAAGGGAAGTAGGTGGGTAGGTCCATGCCTTTAGGGAGGAGCTAGGTGAAGTGTCTGAAGTTTTAGCTACTTTCAAGGAGATATTAGGCTACTGCCTGACTTGTGCTCTCTGGAGTCCCTTCATTAAAATATTCATAAGATGTTAATAAAGGTCCTGTTGTCACATAGGTAACTATCCTGCAGGTGGTGTAATCACTGCTTTTGTGTTAAACCAGAGAGAATACCTTAACCACGAGCTGCATGGGGATTGGCTGGGGGTCGGGGGTGTTGAGAGCTGTTTCCGATCCTTGACCACAAGTTCTCAGGGATTGGTTGAAGTGCCAGCTGTGGTAGTTAGTCCCTCTTTCTAAGAACTGCTTTGGTGCCAGGTATTCTAAGAAAAGGGTGAGTGGTTAGGCTAGGCCTAGGGGCCCCTCTTTCCTGTTCCCTGGGACCACTTCATGAACTTCCCCAAATGTTTGTATAACACAGAGATCATCCCCTCCTTAGAAAGAGCCCTGATTCAAGGCATGCTGACTCTATCTCATTCTATATCAGCCATTTTGCTGTAAATGCCCCTTAGGGACCGGAACACTAGCTGCATCAGTTAATGTCCCTCAGTGTCTTCTTTTTGCCTCTTGTTGGGACATAAAACTTCACAGTTGAAGATGGAATATTCCAGAACCCTGGGAAAATTCCCCTTCTAGCTGGACCCAACATGTAGATTTCATTGTGAGACCATCTGTATTCAGATGATAACTCACTTAAGTTTTCTATAACAGGTATACCATTCCTTGTGTTTCATGAATAGCCATCTTCCTTTGTTTTGCGCAATGTTACTTTGAATAATGTTTAGCTTATGAATGATGCTTCAAAACCTTGTATATAAGGAAGTTATTATATCAGGCTCAAGGTAGTTGCCACTCATCTTGGTTCCTACTCTACATTAATGAATGATGACTCTCTTGGGATCCCCCAAAATTCCACTACACAGGTGTTCCACCAATAACACACAAGAGGCACTGGAGTTTTGGACACCAGCTTTTAACAATTCACTCTTGATCTGGTCACACAGGAGGGACAGAGAGACAGCTTTGGAGGGGTTGTAATCTTACTTAATTTTAGTCTTGTCTTCTTTAAATAGGTTGTTGATCATGGGAGCACCAACTCCTACAGTATGCCCTAATCTCCTTCTCACAGGGGCTGACAAGAAGGGAAAGCAACTTTCCCTACATGTCAATGGGGTCAATCAAGACAGGCACAGCATTCCAACTTGTGCACTCCCCTGGATCCCCTCAAGCCTCAAAGCAGGGACTGGTTGAGGCAGGTATATGCATCCCTCTATGCATTACCCAAATCCCAGATGAGTTCCTCTATGGATTCCTCTATCACTGACCGGTGCCTACTTCCTTTATAGGGCAACAGACAAAGAAGGCATCTTGACAACATTAAGCTCACAGATTAATTTTATCAATATTGTCATTAGGTATCAGAGTAGTAAATATCACATTATGTCACCCCATGTCTCACTGTGAAGTCTCAGTAGAACTGCCTATCAGTATACTTCTAGGAATTACGACCTAGGATCCTTGGGGCTATTCTGGGAGTTATTATCTAATATCTGGAAACTAGAGATTGCCATGGACATGGTTCCTGAGAAACTAACCTCTAAAAAGGATAACAAAATCCTCCTTACTTACAACAGGGCATTGTGCTGGGTTCTGGGGATGCAGAGCCAAAACTAAAACAAATCAGTCCCTGACCTCAGGAAGTAATCATATCAGCAGGATAAAACATCTAACGTATAAAATAAACACCATTCAATTTTGAGGATGAGAATTGCTAGATTTCTCATCACAAGAGGTGATGTCATTGAGCTGATTCTTATTCAGATATAGGCTGAAATAGATGTCATCTAAGGTCCCTTCCACTTAGGAATTCCTGTAAACCCTTTCTCAGTTCCAGGTATTTACTCTGGCTGTTCCCCAGGCCTAGAATACTCTCCCCACTCAGTTCTACCACCTGCCTTCTCTGGCTTCCTTGAAGTCCCAAATATAATCCCATCTTCTACAGGAAGCCTCTTCTAGCCCTTCCTAATCCTAGCACCTTGACTTTCTTAATTATTTCCTATTTATCTTATACACAGGTTATTTGTACATATTTGCTTGTTGTCCCCTCCGTTAGACTGTAAGCTCCTTGAGGGCAAGGGCTATCCTTGACCTCTTTTTTATTTCCCTAGAACAGTTCCTCACATATCAAAGGTGCTTAATAAACAATTATTGACTCACTGATTGCTGTGATTAACTGTGATAGTTCCTTATTGATCTGTTTTCAAAATGATCCAGAAATTCAAAGAATGCAAGCATCTATGGAAAGCTTCCCTC
The DNA here is from genome assembly GCA_023548195.1 of Bettongia penicillata ogilbyi. Taxonomy (NCBI): domain Eukaryota; kingdom Metazoa; phylum Chordata; class Mammalia; order Diprotodontia; family Potoroidae; genus Bettongia; species Bettongia penicillata. The sequence continues at coordinate 2,660,739 of JAJHZJ010000302.1, read as the reverse complement.
TTTCACTTCACTATATGCAGTTTATTTTTCTTTTACTTTTCACTAGACCTCTATCGTTTGGTCCTGCAGACCAAGAATGGGATTTCTAGGAGTATGCTTATTACAGCACATTCCCACAACTCCAATACAATCTGGGTCCCTGGTATATATAGTTCTTTATGAAGAGATTTTGCCAGTAGCTTAGGAAAGATAGATCTTCATAAGCTGTGTTGAGTAGTATGAAGTTGCTGTCTTCAGAGTATCTGAATTTAAAAAGAGTTACAGGGGGCTAAGATTTCCCCTGAAATTAAAATCATTTTGTGGTTGCTTTTCATTTCCCATGCTTGTTCTCCCTGCTGCAATAACTTATCAGGAAGAAGTAATTTAAAGGTATTGGCAAAACTGTCTGAAGGGGCCCTTAACTGCTTTAATAATCATGCAATATTAGTGTACCATTATAGTCCATATGCAAGCCTTCCCCCCTGTCATATGAATACTACACTTCTATTAGGGCAGCCTCATATTAAATTAGAATTTCTTGGCCACTGCAACACATTGATGGCTCAATTGTGTTTGTGGTCAGCTGAAATCCCCAGGTCTTTCTTCATATAAATTGCCATCAAACTAGGTCTTCCCTTACCTTCCTAATATTAAAGAAAGAAAGAAAACTAAATGCTTCAGTGTAGATTTGTCTTTTAAATTTCATTGGTTTCAGCCATTTAGTTTAACTGTTTCAAGCAGCAAAGTATATTAGAATATTGTTTCTGGAGTCAGAGGACATGTGTTCAAATTCTGCCTTCTTCTCTTACTGCCCATGTGGTCTAGGGCAGGTGCGTTCACCTCTCAGACTTCCATTTTCTATAAAACGACAAGATTAAACAAGATGACCTCAAAATTTCCTTCCACTCGAGGTCCTATGGTTTACAAACATGAACCCCTCTTGGTTAAATCAGAACACAGGCAAGTCTTATTCCAAATAACATCTTTTCCCCCATTCATCAAGAACTCTATGTGATAACAGCTGGAAGACCTTCCTGATCTGAATGAATATTGTTATGTTTTAAGTTTAAATAAGAGAAGTATTTAATACAATTTACTCAGGCTAAGCAAAATTAGACTAAGCTTGACTAGAAGGCTCCATAGAAGCACAGATATCTTACCAAATAAATTACATTTTTTTTGTCTGTTACCGTCTCAGTCTCCTGACCCACTCCCTCACCCTTTCATCTATAGCTGCCTCAAATGTTCTGTAACTGGATCAGGGAACACTGACTGGGAGGGAAGGAGGCATATTAAAGGACATTCAGTTATGTCCTGGACATAGGGAACAAGTGAAACAAATATAATACACTGTCACAAGATCTGAATCTAATTTTCTGCTGTGCTCTCCAGCCCTCATTTTCAATTGTGAACATGTGCCTATCCTTACTGCCACTCATCAGGATTGATTTGCCTAAATCTGCAGAACTGCCTCTCCTTCAATATTTGTCTTTGTTCTGCCTCATATTTGTCTTCTGTATGAATCCTGCTTTCATGTAGGATTGACCTTATCCCTATATAGTAAATATTTGTTTCCTATACTGTCCCTCATAAGGTTGCTATTACTTAAGATTATAGGTTGATTTTCTGTTCCAGATCCCTAAATGACATGTGCAGCATCTGCCAAATTTAGGGTATCATCTAAGGTCAGAACAAGGGCAGTACTGAGGACTCAGCAGGTAGAAGTTAAATTGCCCACTCACAGCTTTGAATTTCCTCAAGGTCACCAAGGAAACTAACACACGGTATAACTTTGGCAAGCCTGGCATCATCACTCATCATACTTCTACCTTATCATTAACTCCACACGGGTACAATCGTGTGACTCCCTCTGTCAGATGTCCCATACTTACGGTCTGTTCACTCACATGCCGATGGATACTGGGCATCCAGGATCCTGATTAGATGCAGTAGTAGGCAGACAACTCAGGTTGTCAAGTCAGAACACAGAGCATGAATATCAAGTAAGGAGACCTCTTACATAAACCATACACATAAATCATCATACACGTGCAAGTTATGAGTCAGTTCAACATTAAGACAGATAATGGGGCGCAATTGAAAAATCTCTAGATTTAGAATAAGAAAGATTAAGGTTTGAGGCCTGGCTATGTCACCTACTAACTATATAGCAGCTAGTAGGAAGCTATTTAATACAGTAGAGCTCTGAGCAGGGAGTGTGGAAGATGAGTTCAAATCCAGCCTCAGACACTTACCGCGTGTATGACCTTGGACCAGTCACTTAACCTCTGTTTACTTCATTTTTCTCAATTGTAAAATGGAGATAATAATAGTACTTCCCTGCCAGAGCAGTCGTGATGATCAAATGAGATCCCATTTGTAAAGTGCTTAGCAAAGAGCCTGACTTGTAGTTGCTTAATAAATACTTGTTTCCTTCCCTTCTTCCTTCCTATTATGAACGTGGACAAATCACTGAAACTTTTTGAGCCTCAGTTTTCTCATCTATAAAATGGGGTTAGTATGGAGAATGTGTTTCGTAAGTCTTAAAGTATCATATAAATATGAACCATTGCTATTATAACCATTAATTTAGCCAGATAATTAGTCTGTGATTTTTATTGTGTTAAGCTATTTATTTTAGTATCTATAAGATCCAGAATTTTTTAACTGAAGGAGACATCAGAAATCGTCAACAATCAACAGGTATTTTTAAAGTGTCTACTATGTTCCAGGTGGCAATGGGGATACAAAGATAAAGGCAAGATGGTCCCTGCCCTTGAGAAACTTACCTTGTAAAAGGGGAGGCAATAAACATATACATGTATATTTGTAAATGTTTTATTGAAAACACATAAAAAGCAGAGGAGATCATGTTTCAGGAAAGGGATTAACAGCTGAAAGGATCAAGAAGTTCTCATACAGAAAGTGGGGCTTAAGTCTTCATGAAAATCAGGAGTGCCAAGAAGAAAAGATGAGAACAGAGTACATTCTAGCTTTGAAGGATGACCAGATTGGATGTAGAATATAGTTTTTGAGAAAGAGTAGTAAGGTCTGTTTGACTGGATTGTAAAGAAAGTATAGGAGAACAATGTATAATGAGTCAGGAAAGGTAGACTAGGGTTTCATTCTGGAGAAGGGGTTGGTTCTTAAACTCGTTAGGTTTTATGAACAGTTTCGTCAGCCTAGTGAAACCTACAGACTCTTCTTTAGAATAAGATTTTTAAATAGTTAAAATATATAGGACAGAAAAAGTAAATTATAATGAAATATAATTACTCAGAACTTAGCTCATGAACCCTAGGTTAAGAATCTTTGTCCATATGATGATCAAAAAATGGCAATAGTCAATGTGGAAGAGATTATGAGATTATAGGCATAATAATACATAATTAGTCGAGCTGTGAAATGGTATATCCATTCTGGAAAGATAATTGGAATTATACAAATAAAATGACAAATATGCTTATAATTTTTGAACCAGAAACTCCATCACTGGGATTATACCCCCAAAAAAGTCATTAATAAGAAAAAAGTTCCCCATATACAGCAAAGTACTTATAGCAGTATTTTTTATGAAAGCAAAAAAAAAAATGGAAAACAAAGTAAATACCCACAGATTCAGAAGTGTATAGACAAATTGTAGTACATCAATGTAGTGAAATATTACTGAAAAAAGTAATTAATGTGAAAAAAAATAGAGAAGCATGGAAAGATCTAAATAAATCAAGGCAAAATGAAATGGGAATAGCCAAGAAAATAATATAAAGGATAATTACAGCAATATAAAGAGAAAGAACAACCACAGAAAAAAATCAAAAGTGAATCTGGCAAAATTACATCAAGCATGTCTTAAAGCAAGAAATATTAGAGAATTCCCTTTCATGGAGGTGGGAGGTCCACAGGTGTTGTACACTGCACATATTTTTTAACTTTTTCAGTACATTGATCAGTTGCAATGATTTGTTCTATTTTTTCTTTAAAAAAATTATTTGTTATATAGCAGTTTTCTGGGAGGGGTAAACTATGATGTTGTCAAAAACAAAAGATATCAAAACCAATTTATTTTTAAAAAGTAAAGACATTGAAGTTCATTGTGGTGGGAGAGGGTGACATGGTTACACCTGAATTTTAGGAAAATCACTTTGGTGGCTGGGTGGTAGATAGATTGAAGTGTAGAGAGACTTAAAGCAAGGAGACCAACAGGGGACTATTTCTATTGTCAGAGCTAGTGGTGATGAAGACAGGAACCAGCATAGTAGCTGTGGAAGAAGCAAGTGATGACTGTAAGAGATGTCATAGATATAGAAATAGGACTTGATAACTAATTGTATTAATGAAGTGAGTGAAAGTTAAGAGCTCAATATTACCACATGTTTGAAAACATGAGTGACTAGACAATAGGTGGTTCTATCGGCAGAAATAGGAAAGATCAGAAGAGGGGAGTTTGGGTCAGAGAAGGGAGAAGATAATGAGTTCTATTTTGAACATGTTGAGTTTTAGGTGCCAGAAGGACATTTAGTCCAAAATATCCAGTAGGCAGCTGGTGATTCAGGACTAGAGCTCAAGAGAGTGGTTAGCACTGGATAAACTGGTCTGTCCGGTATCTACATAGATATAATAATTTAATCCATAGGACTAGATGAGGTCATGAAGTGAGAGAGTACTAGGAGAAAAGAGAAGAGGGGCTATGACAGTATCTTCAAGCACACCCTAATTTAGGTGCAAAAACTAAAACAGAGAAGGGAAAAAACTTATTTGCCTAAGGTCTTATGGAGAGTAAGTAGCAATCTCAGTATAGGCTCAAGTCTTGTAACTCCAAATTCTTTCTCCAATATAATATTGAAAATACCCAGGGATTTCAGTAGTATTCATCAACTCAAATCACAATCTCTTCATGACTTTGTAAATTACTGTGAACAGAAAGACTTAAACTTAGGGGCCAAACTTCTACGAATGAGTCTACTAAACTTAATTTGAATGGTCGTCAATAACAGACAGATGCTGTAATTGTGTTTGCAGTGAGCTCCAACATGCCAGAGTTTGAGATCCACAATTAGACTCAGAATGTGGTCATGTCTACAACATGAGGAGGCATCAGAACTTAGTTTAAAAAGAAGTGGATTTTTAGTATGAATAACTGTTGATACAGCTATGGTAAAAGAATTGTTCTTAAGAAGTAACAAAAAGGATAAGACATTAAAGAAATGGTTGACTAGAAGAGGAGATACGTTGATAATGCTTCAAAAATGAGGGAAGCAGCAGCCTCACGTCACACCCCTTTGACACCTAACTACCAACCTTGTTCGAAACAAGATTCTCTCCAGATCCAAGATTTGGCTGATGTACTTGCTCTTGTTGATGTCATAGAATACAAATTAAAGGGAGAGATGATGAATTTCCAGCACAGCAGTCTTTCCCTCAGAACACCACAGATTGTCTCTGCAAGACCACAGTATGACTACACATTCAGTTAGCTGTTGTTACAGCTGGGATACATCATCAGGCGAGTGAAAGTTGTCTTAATATGGTCCAGAATAATGTGAACAAATCTAATTTGCAATATCGTCAAATACAGTCCTAACTGAAAGCTGTATATTATTTCCAAACCAGTGGATATTTTGACATATTTGACTAAGCATTTTACCCAAAAACTTTTTGGAAGTTTTTGCAACCTAGATTCTACCGGGTCTATTATTATTCTCATTATCAGTATTATTATCATTTTATATGTAATAAATCATACCTAACAGGGGAGACACTTAACGTCCACTCTTCATGTTGTCACAGATGGGTCCTTGGGGAACATGGAGATTCGAGTGTTAGTGTGTGAAGTGGTGTGAATGTCACAAGTGTCTGTTGAAACTTCAACCTGCTTTAGGAACTGATACTGATTCATAATAATGGAAAGATGTTGATAAATAGATGACCAAAAGTACATGACCAAAATTATGGCAGAAGGGCTACACTTCCTGGCCTCATTGGTTTGTCTGTTGCTGATCTGGCAGAAAACATAATGAAGAATTTTAGGAGGGTGCATCAGATGTTCACCATGAGGAAGGACCTATGTGGAATTAAGGATGTCTCCTCATTACTCCATATATCTTGGGGCAGAATGGCATTTCAGATGTTGTGAAGATAAACCTAACTCTGGAAGAGGAGACCAATTTAAAGAGTTCAGGGACACTTTGAGAAATCCAGAACAAAGTATGATTTTAAAGTCTTTTAATGTTCTGTCACTTTACTGTTTAGAAAACATGGTAATGGCTAAGGGATTATATGAGACACACTTTTCAAGTAGGTCAAATCCTTCATCTGATTAATGAGTCAACACCAACTATAAAGCAGAAATGTATCATCTATGGAGATACTCTAGTCTTCTCCAAAAGTTAAAGGTACAGGATAGTAAGATGGCTCCTTCTGTTTGTCAAACCCAGTGATTTGCATATTGACGCTGAATACTACTTGTCTTATATAGTCATTAAGTGGTTGATGTAAAGCAGAACCTATACCTCATTTATCATTGCTTGCCTTGTAAGTACTGCAATTTCCCTGAGGTCCAGAGGAGAACTTTTGGTTCTTTGACGCAAAATATCATACAGGAACACTTTGCATCCCTCTCCATTAGGCCTCCACAGCACATCACCATGCACAACCTTCTAAGAGGACTTTATTTCATCACGCACATATATATATATATATAGTGATATATATATGTGTATATATATAATGATAAATAATATATACATATGTTTATCCTATATAATCAGATATAATATATAATTATATGAGTAGCTATAAATTTCACATCATATAAAAAGATCTGTATATACAACAATGCAACCAATTCTTCAAATGTCATAATAAAACACATTATCGATAATAATATAATAAAGCACAAATACTGAATAAATCACAAACAAGTGATTTTTTTTAAGGTATGGATAAACTAATGAGTAACTCTAAGTGTTCCATTGGGACCTACCAAATATCAAGAGATCTAGAAAATGTCTTGGTTCCATCCTGCATAAAGGAAATGCCCAATTCTCTAGTAGCCATAGAATTTACTCCAGGAGGATGACTAACTTGATAGAAACATAGCAAAGCTGGCAGAGTACTTTCTAAGTGCAGTAAGTCTTATTTCATATTTCAAAAGCTAAATTATATTTGACACTTCCTTTCAGAATATCAAGGTAACTTAATGTAAGCCAAACTCACTCCATCATGTTAGAAAGATGTGGTATTTAAAGAAAATGAAGTCTGACTCTTTACTATTTAGAAAACTGTATGTTTCTTGTTGTAGGGTTTTTTTCTCTACACTAACTTTTCACAAGGGCCTTGAACAACCTCTATTTATTCATATACATTGATATTTGAATTACAATAAATATTGTATTAAAACTATAATCCCTGACCTCTTCCACAATATTGCAAATATAGGAGAATCTTTTTTCTAGGAGATTTACATGTGGAAGGATATATAGCTGATGCAAATGTCAAAGGATAGACTACATTTAAATATTAAGGGTAGTTTCTTATGGATAAACATTCTTATGTACATATCAATCTGCTTAAGGAAATCTTTCTTTGGTATCTGAAGTAAAAAGGTGCCCTAAACATTGTCTGCTTACCCAACCCTGGCCTGATTACTGTGGCAGGCAGGGAATCCTACTATGTAGTCAAAAAACAAAAAAATGTACAAAATGTATGAAAACATCTGCAAAGATGATTGCACTCAGCATCAGTACATGGAAGGTGTACACACTAACAGACAACACAAAATCCAGTAGACCTGAAAGAACTGCTAATGTTGCAAGAGAGCTCAACAGGTATCATATCCAAATTGCAGCTCTGAGTGAAACAAGATTGGCAAATAAAGGCCAGCTTACTGAAGTTGGAGCTGGATATACCTTTTTCTGGAGTGGGCACAGTGAAGGGGAGGATGGGTTTTGCAATCAAAACTAATCTAATCAGCAAGTTGGTATACCTGCCAAAAGCAGTGAATGACAAGTTCATGACAGTATGATTGCTACTTGCAGGAGAACACTATGCCACTGTCATCAGTGCCTATGCTCCCACCATGACAAACCCTAATGAAGTCAGAGAAAAATTTTATGAAGACCTACAGACCCTTACTGTCAATGTGTCAAAAGAGAACAAGCTTATAATTCTGGGTGAATTTAATGCTAGAGTAGGTTCAGACCACCAGATTTGGCAGGGAATCCTTGGGAGGAATGGAGTTGGAAATAGCAACAGCAATGGTTATTTATTGCTGAAGACTTGTGCAATGCATGACCTTCTCATCACCAACACTGTCTTCCATTTACCTAAACGTAATAAAACTTCATGGATGTGCCCTCACAGCAAACATTGGCATCTAATAGACTATGTGATTGCATGGAGAAGAGACAGACAAGATGTGAGAGTGACAAAGACAATGTGTGGTGCAGAGTGCTGGACTGATCATAGACTTATGCTTTCCAAGCTAAATGTTCACATTCATCAAAAGTGACGACCCCAAGGCAAAATGACTGCAGAAGAATTTATGTAAACTAATAGATCTCTACTCTGACCCTGAACAGTTTGTTGCTTAGTTGGAGGGAAAGTTGAGCCAATACACAGTTGGCAACAGTGGAGCAGAAAGGGAGTAGATAACTCTCAGAGATATGGTGTACAGCACTGCATTTTCTTCATCTGGGTCAGAACACTAGCAAACACCAAGACTGGTTTGATGAAAATAATGGGGAAATTCAGAAACTGCTAAATGAAAAACGAGAACTCCACAGGATTTACCAGCAGGATAGTTCATCCACCTCTAAGAAATCAGCATTTATTCCATCAAAAGCTAAATACATGCAAAGCTTAGAGAGATGCAGGATTCCTGGCTCAGTAAGAAGGCAGATGAAATTCAGTTTTATGCTGATAGTAACAGTCCAAAACACTTTTATGATTCCCTGAAAGCTATTTATGGGCCAAAAACCTATGCTGCATCACAACTATTCAGTGCTAATGGAGCCACATTGATTAGTGATAAGGACATGATCCTAGAGAGATGGGCTGAGCACTTCCATAGTGTTCTCAACAGACCCTCATCATCAATTAATGCTGAGGCTATTGACTCCAGGTCGAAGTCAATCCCTCTTTAGCTGAAATTCCAACTGAAGAAGAAGTTTTGAGGGTCATTGGGCTTCTTTTATGTGGCAAAGCACCTAGTGCTAATTCTATTCCAGCTAAGATTTACAAGGTAGGGGGATCACTGCTCATACAAAAGTTGACTGAAATTTTCCAGGTTATATGGCAAGAGGAGGTTATCCTCCAGGAGTTCAAGGATGCCTCCATTGTTGATCTCTATAAGGGTAAAGGGAATAGATTGCCCTGACAACCACAGGGGGATCTCCCTCTTAGTCATTGCTGGCAAAGTTCTTACTAGAGTCCTCCTTAATAGGCTGATCCCTCACCTGGAAGATGGTCATATACCTGAGAGCCTGTATGGCTTCAGAAAGTGCCAAGGAACATTTGCTATGGTGTTTGCTACACTACAACTCCAGGAGAAATGCCAGGAGAAGAACAGAGGTCTGTACATAACGTTTGTAGATCTGACCAAGGCCTTTGATACTGTTAGTCATGAGGGCTTATGGAAAATTATGGCACAATTTGGTTGCCCAGGGAAGCTCATCAATATTGTATGTCAATTTCATGATGGCATGTTTGCCCAGGTTCTGTATAATGAACAATGTTCTCATGCCTTCCCAATCACCAATGGAGTGAAATGGGGCTGTGTGCTTGCTCCCATGATTTTTAGCATGATGTGTTCAGCCATATTGACAAACGCTTTCAATGAGGATGAACACAGCATCAAGGTCAACTACCATACTGATAGTAAGTTCTTCAGTTTGAAAAGGTTACAAGCCAAGACCAAAATGGAGGGAGTGTTGGTGCATGATTTTGTGGGCAGATGATTGTGCACTCAAAGCAGCCTCTGAAGCTGAGATGCAACAAAGAATGGATCAATTCTCTGCTGACTGTGCTAATTTTGATGTAATAATTAGCATCAAGAAAACACAAGTGTTCCATCAGCCACCACCACACCATCCATATGTGAAACCATCAGTTACAACAAATGGAGAAGTTTTGAATGCTGTGGATAAATTCACTTATCTTGGTAATGTACTTTCCAGGGATGTACACATTGACAATGAGGTAGATAATTGCTAGAGCTAGTTCAGTGTTTGGGAGGCTCCCAAGAAACATTTGGGACAAAAGAGGTATTAGACTGACTACCAAACTGAAGGTCTACAGAGACATTGTGCTGACCTCATTGTTACATGCTTGTGAAACATGAACAGTCTACCAGCACCATGCCAAGAAAGTGAATCACTTCCATTTGAACTGTCTTAGGAAGATTCTGAGGATCACCTGGCAGGATAAGGTAGAAGACACTGAAGCCCTTGCTCAAGCCGAACTGTTCAAACTATGCTTCAGAGAGCACAACTCTGATGGGCTGGCCACGCTGTTCAAATGCAAAATGTATGCTTGCCAAAAAGACTATTTTATGGAGAACTTGCATGGGGCAGGCAGTCACATGGGGACCAGAAGAACTGATACAAAGACACTTTCAAAGTCTCACGAACTTGGATTTGACTGTGCAACATGGGAGACTGGCACAGGACCATTCAGCATGGTGTGCCTACATAAGAAAAAGAGCTGTGTTCTTTGAACAAAGCAAAATTGAGACAGCAAAAAGTAAACACAGGATGCGCAAATCAACCAATCTGAAGTAGCAGAGTTTATCAACATTTCAATTAGATCAGATTTTTTTTTCCTTTTTTAAATATTTAGACACATCAGTTGCCAGAAGGTTACCCAAATATCAAGCCATTCCATCAAATTAAATGAACATATATTAATTGATCACCTAGTGTATGCAAGATGATATCAATAGAAGGTAGAAATAAAGAGCATTCAGTGTGATATGTAGGATTCAAATCTAGTTCTCTAATATAATCTTTCTACTATGTTTTCATTCAAGAAATCCAGATTGATTGGATTCTTTTTCCTTTCGACCCAAATTTTTGGCATGCGGTTACGAAACAATATTAAATCAAAGTGATAACTTTAAACTGGTCTTTTCCATCTCAAGAATACCCAGTGAATGAAATACTATCATTCCCAGGCAAAGGGAAGCCCATCATAACTGCCATATGTCTTCTCATCAAAACAAGAAAATGTGACAAGTGTAAGTTTTTGAAATCTTTTATCTCAAAATCATTCAATAAGCAATAAAAACTCTTAACTCACCCCTCTCAAGTTCTAGATATTACAGCATCTTGAGAGGTTGTGCTTAAAATTATTCTTTAGATTATATTGTCCTCATTCAAGCTTTCAGGAAACTTCAAAATTTAGTTTGTAGCTAGGACCCCACAGTTGTGGGTAAAAGGGCCCTAATTCCAATTCAAGGAGCTAATTCAAGGAATGTTACTTGATGTAATATTATATATTGGATAATATAGTCTGCACGCATAAAATGGGGAGAGATGAGAACCACCTTTCCTTCCCTTTACTGTGTCTTACTTTCTACCCTAGGTATCAATATAAGCCTTCAGCTTTGTATTTATTCTAATAGTTTACATAACCCCCTGAAGGCAAATTAATTTGAGATTTCTAGAAGAGTAACTTAAATCCTATCAGATCTCTACTTTTTAACTAACATTTTAATATAATTTTCAAAGTTTAGGTTTTGCTCCTGGGCACCATGGCCCAATCACCTGCTATTTCTTTAGCTCCAAGATCATATCATTGATGCTTGATACAGGAATTCTGGAAAGCTGGGGTTCACAAACTCCCCGCATTGGACTTCAAGATCTATCTGCCACCCTTGTCTCAACTTCCTCCCCCAAATTACCTTGCATCCATTTTGTATATTTTTATTTATACCTATATTAGTATATGTGGTTTTCTCTATTAGAAAGTAAGCTCCTTGAGGGAGAACTGTTTTCCTTCTCCCTTTTTAATCCCAACATATAGCATAGCTTTTGACACAAAGTAAGTACTTAGGAATTGCTTGTTGATTAATTCAAACACTGTCGCATCATATATATTATTTGGAATATTCATTAGACAACATTTAGCAAATAATGCACATTACCTATTTATAGGAAATAAAACTAGATGCTAAAGACATTTCACTATAACTTCAGAAAACAAAATACAGTATTTTGCATTTTCATCATTTCCCCAAACAAAATCAATCCTGAAATCTGCCCATTGTGAAGCAAGACTGGGCATTAACATGTAAATATAGATAGGGAATTCATTTGGCAATGTAGATCTCTGGAGAACCACTTTAACTATCTAAAATACAGGTGAGATGATTTTAGTAGCAAAAGAATCAGCAGGGACAAGAAAATGCCAACTCTGATTAGAACCCTTGAAAGCACTAACTGTAGCATCTCAAGGTAAAATCAGATTTCCAATAACTCATCCTGCATCACAGCCTTTGCCAGTGGTGAGAGGTGGTTGGAGGGGGAAGTGGAATTTGACCTTTTCTTAGTGAAATAAAAGAAGTTTATTCCATTGAACTGGAAGCTTTTAGTGGAGTTACTGGAAGACAGTTACATGCTTGAAAGAGACAGAAAGTGCAAAGCATCACAGTTTTATCAGAGATGGTACTTCAATCAATTTACATTTGATTTAAGCCCAGGGAGTTCTCTGGGCTTTAAAAGGAATTGAACCACTGCACATTCACCTTTAAGACTTAAAGCTTCTTGTAAATTATGTTTATATGAAGTTGCAAAATGAATTAACTGCTGAGGAAAACACCATTGCATTGTGCAGAATATCAAAGCTTATTCACATTTCTCTGTATGCCAGGAAACACAAAAATGCAGCTTGTGAAATGCTAAATCAGAAATAAATCTGCCATGAGCTGAGCAGTACACCAAATACAATTCTCTTTCTCTTTCCATACAGCATTACTGTTTTCATTTCATTGTAGAGTAGCTATATTAGAATTTCTCAAGTCTGATTTCCTATAGAAATTTACATCAGACTTCCAGGGTAAGCCTCAGATGTATCTCTATCAATTTCAAAATCAATGCAGTCACTGTAAATGAAGTGTCCTGTAAGTATAAAATGAGATTTTAGATTTTTAATGAAACAAATTGATATTTCCTCCCTTTAAAAATAGTTTTTAATATCTTCCCAAATTGTATGTCCTTTTGTCATTTCAAGTAAAAGGACTTCAGAGGTCAAAATAACTAAGGCAGAAGAGCATTCAGTTATTGGCCTAGTTACCTATAATGCCTTACTGCTAAGTTTCAAATGATCAGCCCTAAAACTATGACCTACTAAGTTCTCAAAAATAGGTTTCATCCATTACTAATTGGTTTCTTTTCAAACAATTATATCCTGTAAATGGATGGAAAAGTGGGCAATATTGCACAGCATTAGACAATTTTCATTCAACAAATGTGAGAAATAAATTTAAGTACTCCTCAATGAAAGGAGGGTAAGCTACGGAAAAAACAAAAGCATAGTAGGAAAAACTAAGTTAAGCCATAAGAAAGTAAAGAAGAAAAACTCCAGGCTGATGTAGTACTTCATATTGACATTAATGACTTTTTCCATTTGGATAGGAGGGGGGGGTAAAAAAAATGGGGATAAGGAAGCAAAGAAAAATAGAAAAATAAGAAGATAACCCTCATTCTGTTCATTTTGTATCTATAATATATTCTCCTTAGTTCAATAATATATCCAGCTGGGATTCACTGCATGGGCATTCATATTAAGGTGAGAAACTAGCCTCTGATTTTTAACTCAACTCCAATCAAGCTGCAAATGTCATCTTAAAAGGTTCTTTCCTCCTACTCAAAATGAATTTCGTTGGTAAGACAAAGAATCCCTACGATTTTCAATTTTCAATTTAGAACGGCTGCCTTTTCTCCTTCCTGCCCCAATCCCAATCAGCAAGGGAGTTAATAATTTAAATTATCTCCAACTCTTTAGAGTCAGGACTCTGGAAGACTGATGCCTCATATAAAATATGCAAATTTCCTTTATAATTTTTGAAAAGAGTCTGCTTTCTCCAGGTGGCACAAGTATCTGGTTGCACCAATGACCTTTCCAGTATGATTAACCATGATTTTTTTAGTCTCAAATAAATACCTAGTTGCTGGTTAAGAAAAGTCTCATGAGAGGGAATGGCTGTTAAATGGTGTTTGTTTCTATAAACACAGAATATGTCATTAATCCAGTTCTATCCCAGGGAGGATGGTTGTTTACGTGCATTATGGTGATTTTATTGTATCTTATTAAGCAATAATGGCAAACTAAAGGAACCGCATTAGCACGGGCTTGCAATAAAAAGTAACGTTTTTGCTGTTCTAATTAGTTACACTTATTTTATGAACCAAAGTAACCAGATATGTTTGGTTATACATTTGGGCTCCAAGGTCCTTAAGAAAGAGAGACTACCATAACTCTTTAACACAGGTGTGCTACACTACCTGTGTGTGTCCTGTTGTTCAAAAAAACAGGGCCAAATTTTAGCTTAAAACTGCATGTAGTGTTGGGTTTCCTCTAAGGTCTTTTCCTGCTCTAAAATTCTGTGATTCTTTTATTATATGATTGTTAAGGCATAAGAGGTTTTCCACCAGCTTTAATGGCTAAGAAAATTCAAAGTTTCAAAGATTGTGTATTAAACTTAGTGTGCCTTCAAGCTTCTAATGGTAGTACAACTGGCTCCTTGTCCCACAGAAGGATCAAATATAGGCACAGTTAGTTGCACATGAGTGCTTTTGGCACCTGTAGATTTTCATGTGTAAAAACAGAAGGTGCCTTGAAAGATATGCCCTTGGAGCAGATCTCAACTTCTCACTCCAGAGTTGAAGAAAAACATTTTTTCCCCAAACACTGTAGGTGCTAAACACAGTGAGCATATAGGAATTGCTTTCTCTTTCCCTCTCTGTCTGCTCATCTTTGTAATACCATTCTCCAGAGCTCAACACTAGAGCTGTGTGGTCTCATGGCTCTCTTTACATACCCAGTTATGTGAGAGAAGACATTTGCATGAAGAGAAATTGATTCCCTTCTCATTATAAATGTCAGATTTCTGCTTTAAAAAATTAGAAAGTTCAAGTATGATTCATATTTTTATTTAACCAAAGTTATTTCTATTTCTATCCAAGTAACTAGCATGAAAAACACAGAAGCTTAGAGCTGGAACATGTTATAGAGGCCATCTCTTTCAAACCATACCTAACCAAGTAACCCAAAGGGTTGCTGTCATGTTGGCTCATTATTTCTCAGAGACAGAGAGGACAGGGACAGTCACAGGGATGAGGAAAGGAAGAGAAGAGCAAAAATTCACAGGAGAGTAAATCCAAGTAAGGAGCAAGCAATAGAACCCATGAAATTAGGGGATTCATGGGTGTTATAAGTTGTTACTTTCTTGGATTTACTCTCCTGTGAATTTCTGAGATTTTCTCCTACTATCCTTTTCTATGATAACTAGCACAGTGTGTATGTGTATATGTGTGGAGGGAATTTTCTCTCCTCTACTTCCTTTTCAGTTCATAAGACAATTATCATTGCACTCATAAAACTTAGAGTCTAGTAGATCACACATCTAATTAAGAGCAGAAGTCAAATTAGAGCACAGTTTTATGTGTTTTGATGACAAAGTTTAGTGGTTTTTCTATAGTGTCTGTCTCAAATGATAACAGATTTGGTAACACACACACAAATGCAAATTTTATAGACTGTAATGCTTAGGGGAAAAGACAGTAAGAAAATTGACAGTCATGCATTTATTTTGATCAGGGAAGATGGCCAAATCAAAAAATTCAGAACTTGCATAAGAGTTGACTTAAATTACTCACTTTTATTATAGATATTAAATGATCTGGATTAACTGACAAATCCCTATAGCACTTTTTAAACAGATATATACCAAGAATAATTTTTGTCAATACTTCTTTTCAAGGGAATCCAAGCATATTTCTAATAAATGTTCGTTTATTTAAATGCATTCTGTCATAAAGCTGTTTTCTCTCTTTAAATACCATCTTTACATAGCCTTTTTATTTAGTGTATGTAAGATTTGTCTTCTTAAGCTTGGAAAATTTCCTCATGGGTTTCCTCAGTGGATGAATTGCCAGTACCCAATAAAAGTGAAGTAATAATTATTAAGTGTTTGGTTGTATTTTCAATGAAGAACACTATATAAAGCCTAATTGGTGAGTAGCAATTTTAAAGTGCCTTTTATGATATAAATGATATACCCACAGAGTAGATTTTATGTCCTTCTCTGGGCCCATTACACTTAGTATGCATTGTTAGAGTAGCAGTATCTTGGCCCCCAAATTACGCATTTGATGATAGGTGCCCCCAATCTTGGTATCCTAGTGCCAAAACACCAGAGACAATATTTCATTAATATTCATCTGTGATAAATATTTATTCATGCCATGTCTTTAACAAGAAGTTTCACAATGGACCTAATGTCAGTAATGCATGTTTGTTTGGTTTTTTTCTATGTCAATTTTAACTCTGGATTCATTTGCTTTTCTCATTAAAGTGACTTGAGACAAATGTGTTTTCATGTGTGTCTTAAGAGCATGGGTCTTTGGTATTTGATTTGGAAAGCGTTAGTCTAATCTGTCTTCCACATTAACCTCTTTAACATGCAAAAAATAAGTTCCATAACATGACTGATTAAAATCACTGTTAGAACTTCCTTCCTGTAAAGGTACAATGCATATAATGAGCTTTCCCCATTGTTACTGTCTTTAAAGAAAAACTTCACCCCTTTTAGGGAAGGGTGAAATTGTCCTTCTTTCCACACACATAGGCAGAGAAAGTTAAAGGTGGAAAGGTAAGATTATTTCATCCAAACTGCTCATTTTACAGATGAGCCTTAAAAAAACAAAGTGAGATGCCTGATTATATACCTAGTTAAGTGCTAGAGTCTAAATTTAATCCACTTATCTCCTCATTTTAAGCCTAGCAATTCTATGACTGTACCATTCTTTCCCCACCCCAGTAACCAACATATTTTATTAGCAAATGAGCATATTTGTGAATGGACTCTTATACTTAAAGAAAATATTTGATTCAATTTCAGGGCAGGGACTATTTTGTTGTGATTTTGCTTATTTTGTTTTGTCTTTGTATCTCCAGCACCTAGCATAGGGCCTAATATGTAGCAGATTGTTAACAGGGGATTGTTGAATTCAACTCTTAGATCAGTTCAGGATCCTCATCATCTAGAGGGGCTTTAAGCATAGTTTCTATTGTTTAAGCAGTATTGTTATTGTTTTTGAATTGTTTCAGTTGTATATGACTCTCCATGACCCCATTTGGGGTTTCTTGGCGAAGATGCTGGTATGGTTCGCCCATTTCCTTCTCCAGTTCATTTTACAGAGAAGGAATTGAAGCAAATAGGGTCGAGACTTGTCCAGGGTCACACAGCTAGTTAGACGTCTGAGGTTCGATGTGAAATCAGGTCCTCCTAACTGCAGGGTTCCACTTTATTGCCCATTTAGCTGCTTCTAACTCTGTAACCATCAGCAGTCCTCAATTCACGTGTATCAATACCACAACGGCCAATCAGTGGCAGCCCCTGGTCAGCCAATGACCATTCTAAAGCAAGATCTCAGACTGAAAGTAAAGAGTTTTATTGGGACCTTAAATTTTATTATAACAATTTCCGTCCTGAAGAGTCAGCCAGAATTCTCTCTTAGACTTGTCTTCAATGATCCCAATAACAATCACCCACCCCAGATTTAACCACAGCTACTTCTACAGCTGATTGCCTGTTTTGACCTATGCCCAGACTGAGTTTGAGATTAAGGCATAAACCCTGTGCCATTCACATGTATTATTAGCTCATGCCTAATCTGATCTCCACTATGACTTGCCCCAGCCCAAAAGCTGAGGTCAGGTCTCTAGTGAGGTTTCCAAGAATAAGTGCCAATAAACTGCAATGTCTTACTTTAAACTACAAGTTAGCTGAAAGGCCTTTGCTTCACCATACCTCAGCACTCATCATGGTGCCATGTATCCTAGGCAGTACTCCATAAACATTAATTCAATGGGCAGAGTGAGAAAACATTTCAGCATTCAAATAAAAGTAACATTTGTTGTCAATATTACTTAAAATCTAGATAGAAGCAAATGATTTCACAGCTAAAACAATGTACTCTGGAAGTCTTCTACACATTTAGATTTTCTGTAATTGGATTGTTTTGTCACAGTCTGAGTGTCATTGCAGGGAAGGAGTTATCTCAAAAGCTATAAATAATTTTTAAAAATTAAAATCATAATTTAAAATATATAAAACAAACAAAAAAAATGTTGAGAGGGAAATCAAATCATTAGTAAGTCCAAGAAAAAGACAATGTCAGTATACAAGTGAAAGCTATAACGAATCAGGATGGGGTTCAACAGAGCTCCCTCGGAAGCTATACCAGGAGTTATTCCATTGGGATCCACCTATCCTACACCTAATATTAAGGGATTTAGAGAAGACCATTGTGATCTCTTAATCAGTGTGGATGGTCAAAAACAATTTGTGCCATGTAAGACCCATTTTTGATAGGGGTTATTGGATTGGTAAAGTAGGGGAAAGTCCATTTTAGGTATCAATTAACCAGAGAAATTTCAACTAGGAAAGGACTTTAGAATTTACCTAATCCAACTCCCTCCTTTCAAAGATGAACAAAAAAATTGCTAAATTCAACTGGTTTGCCAGGGATTATATAGAAAATTACTGACAGATCCAAGTTTAGGACCTTCATATTTGATTCAGTTCAAAAAATACATTTAAAGTGCCAACTGTGCTAGGTGTTGGAAGATTCAAAAGGTTTACAAGAGGCAGATCCTTACTTCAAGAAACATTTTCTATTATGTAGAATAGAGCACATACTCAAATTAGTACATAGAAATGATGGGGCAAAGATTTCACAAAAAAGGATTGTAGGAAAAAATTTAGAATATAAAAAGGCTACTTGCAGCTAGAGGGATTAGGGAAGGTTTTATGCAACAGCTGAACTAAAGAAAACTTTTTCAACTAGTACTTTCTTGGTTTAAGAGGTAAACAATTAATTCACTAAGTTAAGAGAGTTCAAGATAAGATCAGGAAAGAGCCAGTAGCATATCCTTTGTTACAGAGATTTTATTCCTAGGTATATACCCTAAGTAGTCCATTGACAAGAAAAAAAAAAAGGGTCCCATATATACCAAAGTATTTGTAGCAGCATTTTTTTATGGTAACAAATATTTGGAGGGGGGAGGCAGGTACAGCAGATGCTAATCCATTTGGAGAATAGCTGAACAGATTGTGGTAGATGAATGTAATGAAATACTACTCTGCCATAAGAAACAATAAATATGATGAATACAGAGAGCTAAAGATTTTACAAATTTATGAAAAATAAAATAAGCAAAGTCAACAAAATAATAAATAATGACTACAATAATATAAATGTAAAAAAAATCACCATCATAATTCAATAAAAATGAATATTTTTTCAATCTTACTTATACATTCATGTATAATATGTTCCTCCCACTAACTACCCCTCCTGTACAAAAAAATAAAATAAAATTCTAATCATAAGCACATAGTCCAGCAAAACAAATTTCTTACAGTGATCATATTCAAAAATGTATGACTCTATCTGCATATTAAGTTCATCATTACTCTGGCAGGAAATATTGTTTCATCTTCTGTCTTTGGGGCTCCTGTTTTGTCATTTCCTTAATCAGTGCTCTAAAGTCTTTGAAAGGTATTTTTTCTCTATCATGTTGCTAATGTATATAAAAATCATCCCCCTTGGTTCATCTTACTTTGCATTAGTTTGTAAAAGTCTTCCCAGTTTCCACTGATACTGTACTTTTCATCATTTTTATGGCACAATAATATTCCATAAAGATAAAGGAGAAGATATACACAAATGACTGCAGAATTTCAGTCACCAAAGGGGGAGATAAGGTTTTCTTAAATGACCAATGAAAAGAAATAAAAACAGTACAATGGGAAAGACGAGATATTTTCAAGAAAGATATCAAGGGAAATGACAGACATCTTGCAAAAATGGGTGCGATAAAAGACAAAAAATGATAAGGACTTAACAGAAGTAGAAGAGATTAAGAAAAGGGGGCAAGAATATACAGAAGAACTATATAAGAAAGATGTAAACCTCATCAATAACCACGATACTATGGCCACTGATCTAGAACCAGACATCCTGGAGAATGAAATCAAGTGGGCCTTAGGAAGCATTGCTAACAATAAGGCTAGTGGAGGTGAGAGAACCTCAGCTGAGCTATTTAAAATCCTAAAAGGTCATGTTGTTAAAGTGATTCACTCAATAAGTGAGCAAATTTGGAAAATCACCAGTGTCACTGGATTGGAAAAGATCAGTTTATGACACAATCCTAAAGAAAGGCAATGCCAAAGAATATTCAAATTATCAAACAAGTGTTCTCATATCAAACATGTTCTCATTTGCTGTTTTTTCTTTTAATATAAAGTGCCTCTGATTGTATAATGTGATTAAAGAAGATCTTCTCCACCTATTAATGGGCCTGGGAAGATTTGTAGGAAGGCCCATACTTTTTGTTAATGAGGCACTGGTTCTCAAAGGTTGTGATGCCCTCTGACTCTAAAAAAATGTATAAATATTCTGAGGGTGTGGTTTTACTTTGGGGCCTACTGACTAGAAGTGTTTGTTTGGCCAGACAAGACTCTAGGAAGGAAGTTCTATGGGACCCCTGACCCCCTTCTTTGAAAACCCAAATGTTGGTGCTTCTCTCTGTGGTAACTATGTTCAGACAGTTGGATCTGTTTGTTGATCTGTCAGACATTTGGAAGCATGTCTGTTGATTCTGATTTCTCTGTATTTTCTCTGAAGTTCAGGGTGCTGACTTTTCCCCTTGAATTAAGTGAATGATGCATGTGCTTGATTAAAGTGATTGTTGACCCTTGAAAAGTTGCTTTTCTTTTGGAAAAGCAGATCAAAGAACCTGTGATAGCAAACCCTCCATGTATATCAGGGTGCTTATTGTTACACACAACAGCAATGTTATGCTTAATTTCTTCAAGCTAGGCTTCAGCAAGAAGAGCAGGCAGGTTTTTGAAGAAGCAGAGGAACTAGAGACCAAATTGCCAAATTGACTGGATTATGGAAAAAGCAAGGGATTATCAGAAAAACATCTACTTATGCTTCATTGACTCTTATGTATCACAACAAATGTGGCAAGTCCTCAGAGTACAAAGGAGTACCAGATCATCTTACTTGTCTCCTGAGGAACCTATGTGTGGACCAAGAAGCAAAAGTTAGAACTAAAAATGAACAATTGATTGGTTTAAGATTAGAAAAGGAGTATGACAAGACTATCTATTGTCACCTTATTTATTTAACTTATATGTAGAGTATGTTATGCAGAATGGCAAGTCAGATGAATCAAAAGCCAGATTTAAGACTGCCAGTAGAAATATCAGCACTCTCAGATATGCATACAACTCTGATTGCAGGAATAAAAGAAAAATTAAGAAGCCTTTTGATGACAGTGAAAGAGGAGGGTGGAAAAGCTATCTTGAAGCTTAACATAAAGAAGAGCTAAGATCTTGGTAACTGGTTCCATCACTTCCTGGCAAATAGAGAAGAAACAGATACATTGTCAGATTTTATATTCTTGGGTTCAAAGATCATTTCAAATGATGGCTATAGACATAAAATTAAAAGATCTTTTGTCTTTGTGAGGAAAACTAAGGTAAATTTGGACAGCATACTGAAAAGCAGAAACATCACCTTGCCAACAAAGGAGCATATCATTAAAGGAATGGTATTTCCAGTAGTAGTGTATGGCTGTGAGAGTTGACCTATAAGGAAAGTTGAATACTACAGAATCAACGCTTTCAAACTGTGGTGCTAGAGACAACTTGTGAGAGTCTCTTGAACAACAAGGAGATGAAATCAGTCAGTACTTAAAGAAATTAATTTAGGCTGTTCACTGGAAGGTCAAATACTGAAGAAGAATCACAAATACTTCAGTCACATGAGGAGAAGACAGAACGCATCAGAAAAATCCTGATGTTGGGAAGGGCTGAAGGCAAAAAGAAGAGGGGAAAGAGGATAAGACAGATAGGATAGTGTCATAGAAGCAATGAACATGAACTTAAACTGATTTCAGGAGATAGTAGAAAATAGAAGGACCTGGCATGCTATTTATTGTCCATGGGGTCACAGAGTCAGATATGACTGAGTGACTGAAAAACAACAAAAGATATTCCATTAATCCACATGCCAAAATGTCTTTAGAGGATAGGAGGATACAATAAGACAATAACCCCTGGGTTGCTAATTTTAAGCTACTATGAAAAGATCTATTATAAATATTTTTGTATATATGAGTTATTTTCTTCTTTTTTTGATCTCTTTGAAGGCCTAGTAGTGATATAACTGAGTCAAAGAGAATGCACAGAAAGGGTAGAAGACCTTAAATGCTTGGTTGAAGTATTAGTGTTTTATCCTAAAAGGAATAGGTTTCTGAAAGGTCATAAACAGGTTAGTGGCATATTCAGACTTGTGTATTAGAAAAATTATTTTGATAACTATATGAGGAATAGTTTGGAGACAGAGAAAATTAGAGGTTTACATACATATGTATATGTGTATCTATCTATATATGTATATATATATATATATACATATAATATGAGGTATAAGTTGCTTCCTGCTCTAAAATGATTTGATGCAATTTCTAGGGGGGGGAACAGGGGAAAGCTAATGCTAAGTAACAGACCTTGGTACACAAAAATATTTATAGCAACACTTTTTTGTTGTAGCAAAGAATCAGAAACAAAATGGATACTGATAAATTGTGGAAGAGCCAAACAAATTATAGGATATTATTACATCATAAGAAATGACAGATCTGATGAATTCAGAGATACCTACAAAGACCTGTATGGACTGATTCAGAGTAAAATGTGCAGAACAAAGGAAAGAATGTATATAATGACCATAATATAAAGAAAAATAACTTGGAAAGACTGCATGATTCTCTAATCAATGAATATAGCATTTAATCATAACTCCAGAAGAGTGACGATAAACATGTGACTCACTTCTAAGCAGAGAGGAAATAGACTATAGGAATAGGCTATATTTTCAGATATGGCCAATATAAAAAATTGTTTTGCTTAACTATAATTAATTTATAATAAAGAGGGTTTTGGGATTGCTGATTGGCTGATTTTTTTTTATTTTAGAAGGGGCAACAGTAGCTAGCAATAGAGATGTAAAAACAAAGTAAATAGTACCAACAAAATATTGAAAAATAAATAGAAGAAAATAAAAATGTTCAGAAGAGGAAACAAGCAAATATTGCAATTTTATCCCTCTGTTAAATTTTATATGTTCTTTTTTAAAACTGCATAGATTTAACATAAAAAATTTTTTTGTTCTTACCATATTGTAATGTTCATGTATGTTGCAAATTGTTAAGTTTATCATAAAAAAGACAATTTAAGTAAGAAATACATTCCTATTACCTTTACTCCTGTTCATTCATTTCAGTTGTGTTTGACTCTTCATGACCTCATTTGGGATTTTCTTGGCAAAGATAATGGAGGGGCTTGCCCTTTCCTTTTCCATCCCATTTTACAGATGAGGAAACTGAGGCAAACAGGGGTAAGTAAATTGCCCAGAGTCACATAGCTGGTAAGTATCTGAGACCAGATTTGAACTCAGGAAGATGAGTCTTCCTGACTCCAAGACCAGCACTCTGTCCATTGTACCACCTAGGCCTTCATATTACCTTAGAATGAACTAATAAAATATAGTATACACATCATAGAACAAAAACATTGAAAAAAATGACCTTAAGTCCAAAATGTTGGAGAGGGTATTGAAACCATGTTATATGATGAATGACTAAAAGAACTAAGAATTCTCAGTGAGAACAAGACAAGACTAAGGAGAGAAATTAACTGTCTTCAAATGATAAGCTGCCATAGGAACAAAGGGTAGATATTTTCCTTAGCTGTTCTAGAGGGTAGAAGTAGGACCGATGAATAGAAAAGTGATGATATATTCATAATAAAGGACAACTTTCTAAAATTTGTAAATGTCAAAAAATGGAATGTGTTGTCTCTTGAAATAGTGAACTATCTGCCATTAGAAGTACTGAAGCAGACTACATGACTTCAAAGATTCTGTATAAAAGGAATCTACAAAGCAGGTTGGACTATTGTCTAGTGACCATTCGAAATCTACAATGACCTGATTCTATCGGGGCAGGTAATGATACAAGGTGAATAATGAGGACAAAAAAATAAAATACATTATTAAAAGAATAAAGAAGACAACTAGGATTTGGTCTCTCAGTAAATCTGGAAATACTTTTGGAAGGAGGGAAGAGAGGTACTTTCAGGTAAAGTGGTAAAAGGATTAAATACTTTAATTAGATAGGATGTATTTTCCATTCAGGAAATATGTATTGAATTTGATTTTTTCTTATTAAGACTGTTAAGTGCTAAATCAACACAAATTAATTGAGTTAATTCTGTTTTCAATAAGTAAATTATACATTTCTATATCAGGTAGACTAGATGGCCTCTAAAGTTTTTTCCAGCCATGAGATTTGTGGTTCTAACATGCCTTGCACTTAGTCAAATATTTGTGAAATGAAATATAGTAAGATTAACCAAAAAGTGAGATGAAAATTTCTAACATTTTATTTCATGAATTCAGAAAAACATAACATAATTTAGCTATACTCCTTCATTAAGTAACTGACTTGATTGACTTTAGCAAAAGAACAGATTAAATTCAGATTTTTTTTTTTTGCATATATGTTGTCACTGAGAAGTTTGAGTAATTTATTCTCTGAACAACATCTTAGACATTCTGCAGTGTAAGTTTCAAGATTTAACAGGGATTGGAGAATATTTTTAATATGATAAATGTCTCATAATTCCCCTGTAAACTTGCCTTCTACCATAATTGTTACCAACACCAATAAACTGGTGGAAAATGATACAATGGATATACATAGCTACTATCTAAAACAGTCATTTCTCTTTTCTGGTTTTGCTGGTTTTCAACAGTCTGTTTTTTAAGTAGTTCTCATTTAAAATTAAAGAATATGAGTAAAATAAACTATGTAAGAAAATGTTAACCCCCTTTGGGTTATGCTATGCAACATATTAATAACAATGACAATAACAGCAACGACTAACACTCATATAATGCTTCTTACATTCAAGATAATGAGTCTTTGATTTATATAATTATGCCGATATCCTAGAGTTGGAATGGACTGGCTCAGAATATAATAGTCACGAACTTTCATTGAAAGTAAATGACCATTTGCCTGGGGTACTATAAATGCAATTCATAGTTAGAAAGTATCTGAGATCCCTCTCAACTCTAAGATCCTATCGCTACCACAAAGGAATATTAAAAATTTAAAATTAACCCAGGAAACCAGAATCTTCAAGTAATTCTTTCTGAGATGCTAAGATGAATCTTGAAGTAATAAATTTGTAGAGAGAAAGAATAAATAACACAATGCTTTGTAAACCTTAATGTATTTGGTATTATAATTAATATTTCTAAAATATCTGTAATCCTAAGATATATTTCCTTTGAAGTCTTCCAGTAAAAGAAGTGACTTTGAAGGGTTTTCCATGCATCAATGTTGGTTATCAAGGTCCATAAAATAAAGTAAGAGAATATAAAATGTTTAAACCTATACTAGTATTTTCAAACTGTCCCCATAAGTTTTTAGAATTGCCTCCATATTTCTGTGCTCCTGATCAAACTTCAGTTTTGATATACCCATCATTTAACACATTCTTGAGAAGCTTCCTGCTCTCTAGCTGTAAGGAATTTTAGAAAAGATTTTGCTTCCACAGTTATCCTTTCACATTGCCTATTTCACTGCATCAGGGGTCAGCATAAGAAATTAAATGGAAATTTTGGGGAAATGTTGTGGCAGATGCAGATGACACTCAAAGGCCAGCAGATAATACAGAGTCTATGACCAAATACTTAACCTAATTTTTTACAACAAGGTACCATAAACACTGCATAAAAGAAAAAAGAAAAAAAATCAGGCTTCTTTTCTGGTTTGAAGGGAGGACCAAAAAATTTTATGCAGATTTTTCAGATCAGCGGGGCATTGGCTCCTGGTTCACAATGTAAAAGGGAATACTGTACCTTTAGGTTTTTGATCATTTATTTTCTGCTTAGATGAAGTGATAGTTTCAAAATCTTATAGATTTAAAGCTGGAAAGGCCTTTAGAGTTTAATCAAACTTCCTATTTTACATATGAGGAAACTGAGACTATAGGCTTGCCTAAGCACTTAGATAGTTAAGTAGGAGACTTGTTACATCAACCCAGGTCCTCTGACTTCAGATACCTCAGTCTTTCCCAAAGGAACAAAGCTACCTAATTAGCAAGCCCAGTTTAATATTATCAGTCTTTTTTCAAAGTATGCTAGCATTATACTTGAAGGTCTGATTGTTACATATAAATGTGTAGTTGATAAAGCTCTATATCCTTTGTTTTTCCTATAAACATGAATTGCACATTTGCACAGGGCTCTATAGCTTCAATTGTACATTTCCTTAATGAACTACATGATGGCTTTACTCACATTGGGCTACACAGTCTCTGCGGCAACTTAGATCAATTTCAGAATTAAACAGATTTTCTTCCTATAAGACAAAAGAATAAAAAAGAAGAAAAAGGCAAATCTACACAGGTGGGAAAACAGCTGAACCTTCACAGTCGTGATAGAAATCAGCAAGGGAGAGGCTAAAAGGATAAAACCAAGCTTTTCAAGCACTACTTGAGACAAGTACTACCACTCAAATGCAGATTTTCTGATTAAATTAAATGATTCCTTTTTTAAGGCCCTCTTTAAAGCTGAGTCACCCAATTCACATACAATATGTAAAAGCCTTATCTGACACACAATTAAGACAGCCTTGCTCCACCACTATTAAATGTCAGGAGATCTTAGTAATGGTCCATCCATTGTATTAAGGACAAGTTCATATATAATACCAGATCAATCATTTTGCAGGTGTTTTAGAGCAATCACAAAGTAATCAATAAGATTGTTTCACAGTCAATACGGTGTATATAAAAAAAAACAAAAAATAAGATAACTGGGCTATGGTTCAACAGACATTTGCCCAAGTAGGTGACAATCTGTCATCATGGCGGCCAAATATTCCCAGTCAATTGGGCAATGATTAAACCCACTTCATTGCTTATTATTCAGCATGGTACTTTTCAGTCTGAAATGAAACTGTCTCATACAATACGAAATAGCTTCTTGAGGTCAAAAGATCTTAATAGCCACTAAATGGTGACTTTTGTAAATATATAGGCATCATTAATCCCATTTTATCTCAGAGACTGCTTTACCTTCTCTACATACATTATGTTGATTTTTAGCAATTTACTACTAATGGTAATCCAAAGGGACCATGTTATGTACAGTTGCTTTCAAATGTGATTATTTATTCCAGCTGGCTGTACTTATGTAGATGAAGAAAAAAAAAAAAAAAAAAGTGAATGATGGAAGCCACATTTCAATGACCTAAATTTCCAAATGACTTTGAAAGTTATACTTAAATCTTTTCCTCAAGATCTTTTAGACAACCATTAAAAACCAACAATGAACATTAATAAATTAATGTTGCCCTTGTTCTTAATATACAATTTTGATTTAAACATGAATTTATTGTTAAGTAAATGAGATTTGGATTTTGTAGTTAATTTTAGAAATATCAACACATTTGAAGCACTTGAATATTTAAAATTTTTTTTACAGGGTGATGAGAATTTACTCTTAAAATATATGAAGCTAGATTTTAAAAAAATGGCCATACAATTTAATATTACATTGTCACATTTAAACAATAATATTTATAAATTTATTATCAGATACAGACAGCCCTAAATATTCTCTAACATAGAGCAAAGAGGTTGAAAATATTCAGCAAGGGAGAGCACAATGAGGATTAGAACTCCATTTTTTAATGTTAATTTCTTAAACTACAATCCCCTACTTAATCTGTATGAGGCTTTAAACACAAACTATTTTGTCTCAATTCAGAAAAAAAATCTACTTAATTCAACAATAATATTTTTTATTTTGACTTTTGTTAAATAAAAAATCTTGATTTTTTTTTTCTTTTCTATTTTGGTGGCAGCATGTATCTTAAGCTATTCTTATGTATGCAAAGTAAAGTAAAAAATTACAGTCATTATCCGGACGTTTTACTTTCATTCTTCAAAAAAAAGCATGATTCATTGTGGTGTGGTAGAAATGGTGCTAGATTTGAAGTCAGAATACCTTGGTTTGATTCTTATATTTGTCATTTACTACCTGTGTGAGGTTGGGCAATTCACTTAAACTCACTGAACCTTAGTTACCTCATCTGTAAAATGAGAGAACTAAACTAGATCACCTCTCAAAGGTCCCTTCCAGCACCAGGTCTATGAATGAATGATCTTTGATTCCATTCCTATCAGCATTTTCTTCACGGTGTTGAAGTGCAACTCCTTCAAATCATGATATATGATTATCATAAATTTCAATCAAAAAACAAAAGCAAGGCCATCACCCTTTGGCTAGTCTTCCAGTGATGAGAATTTTCAAACTTAGCTGATGGTACACAGTATGAGTTTAGCTGTATAGAGTTACAAAGGTCTTTTGAGACATTTTAGCAAAATAAGACCTACAAGAAGGTATGCCCCATTAACATAAGCTTTAAGAAGCCAGGTAACCTCCATACCTTAATGACTACTGCACTAAAGTCAGTCTGAGCTAGCTGATTTCTGAGAAAATAATTTCACATGAAATATTTAAATGATTGAGATTTTTTAAAAAATGTGTTTGTCATTTGAATTACCTAGAGAATTTTCTCCATTTCCAACTTCAAACTATATATAGAGAGAAACCCTCAATGTATAATTGATGATGTTCATTTTGATAAAGCCAGTCACAAATTTCTCTTTTTGTCTTAAGGGAATTTCCATCTCCCTCTTCACCCAAGACTAGCCTTTTCATATATTATTTCTTCCACTATCACTCTAGATCCTTTGGCAGTGAAAAACGTTCTCATAACTTTTTAGTTAACACCTCATATCTCAAAGCTCTAGAAAGTACCTATTTGTTTTATGCCTGGATTCTTGCAAGATAGGGGAAAAAATTGAGTGTCTAGCACCTGAGGCAGAATATAGGGGAAAAAACACTTCGACAAGATTTAACTCATGCCATAAATCTCTTCTGTCAGATCCTTGACAGGCATGTTCTCACTGACCTCTTTGTGTTTGGAGAGAGAGGAAAGAAAGTGGTGTTGATTGAAGGTCATTACAGCATAAGCAATAAATTAAGATCCAAAATAATGATATAAATTTGTCCCACCATTTAAGACTATTTGTTATTGTAGTTCATTATATTTTTCGAAGCAAACTCCAGAATGTCCTCCTTAATCATCTCTGAGATTTATAATGATAATGGAGGTGGGGAGGAATAAAAAATTCTTTATCTTTAGAAACTTTGTAGAAGCAAGGAAATGTTAATACTCTTAACTTTTTAATGCTCATTTCCCAATGCCTTAGTTTTAAAAATGCATAGGTTTTTAATGCAAATAAAAACAAGTCCTCAGTAAATGAATGTATCCATCACCTTGTGTACCATACCTAAGAGCTTAGAGCTGAAAGATACCTTAGAAATCATCTTAACCAACCCCTTTCCTTGTGTTGCAGAAGAAGAAACTGAGGGCTAGTAAGGTTAATCTATTTAGGATGATAGGATCATAGATCTTGAGCTGGAATGGACCTCAGAGGTCATCTGGCACAATTCCTTCAGTTTATAGCAGAGAAAATTCAAGCCCCAGTGAGACTAAGTAAGCCATTTGCTCAAGGTCTCATAGGTAATAAACATTAAAGACAGGATACCTCAGGTTTTCTGATTCTAGAGGTAGGTCTCCTTCTGCTATATATATGTATACACACATGCCATACACATACACCTCTATAATTATATACATACACATACTTGTAGTCCCAGTTACATATCATACTTACCCATATGATTTAAAAATCCAAGTCTTAATCTTAAAGGTTATTTTCTAGAAAGAATATCTTTTAAATTAACCTTGGCTATCTGGTTATATTTATATTTATAGTCTATCTTGTACCATCAAGATATTTATATTTCAAAAGCAGAATTTTGAAATATAAAATATGATTACTATCATAATGCCTGCTCTTTGGGACATACTGGAATCCTTTTCATTCTCACTCTAGACTTCTTCAATTCTCTCAAGGTAGTAAAAAAAGCAGAAGCATGAAAATAGGACCAGAATTCATGAAGCTGCTTTATAATGACATAAAAATTGCTATGGAAGGATCTGAGTCAATGAGAATTTGGAATCTAAAATGTGCTTTATCCAAAGATCATACTAAATTTCACATATGGAATGACATTTCAAAAGAACTTTATTTTAAAAGAAGTACCCATTATTATTTTGTTTTTGTAAATGGGGAAAACGTAGAACAGAGATTAGAAGGGGTAGGGGGTAATGTCCCTAATGATCAAAGAGATCAGATCTCTTGAGTTTCATCTCCAAACCAATAAATGAATACTTTTCCTTAGTCACCATGTGTTGACTGGGACCAGCCACTTTTACATTTGGGAGTGCTATTATCTAAGGTACTCCCTCCACAAAAGTCCAGTGTTTCCTATCTCTTAAAATAGAGCAAAGTTGTGAAGAGGTTAAAATGTACTCTTGGTTCTTCCCATCTTCCCTTAAATTACTCTTTCATCCCTTATATGCTCTGTTCCTGTAGAATTTTAATAGTAGCTAATATTTATACAGTAGTATTAAGATTTGCACAGTCCTTTATAGGCAGCATTTTACTTGAACTTCACATCTCTGTGAGCTAGATGATATAATTATGCCCATTTTATAGGTGAAAAGATTGAGATTAAGGGAGGTTAAATAATGCGGCCTGAAACTACATCACTGAAATTCATTCCTTTGAATATTTGAGTCTTGAAAGGTTTAGAGTATCACTAATACATATTAGTGTAGGAATTCATTTAGCCAAGATTAAAAAACATGGTGTAGTAGAAAGGGCACTGAAATTGATTTTGACTTCAATCTGGATACTAGCTATACAATTCTATAGAAGTCATAAGATTATAAATTTAGAATGAAAAAGGACCTTCAGTATCCACACCAGGCATTTTACAGAACTGTAAGTCCAAGAAGTTAAATGATAAGACAGAATCTGCAGGTAGCAAGTAGGAGAATTGGTACTTGGACCCCGTTCCTCTGACTGTGGAGCCAATGACAGTATATCATGTTTTCCTGACCTTGACTAACTGTCAGGAAATGACCCAATAGGGTGTTAATAATGTTTGAAAATGTTTTCGCTTCCCAGAGTATTTATTTTACACTATGAAACTCCACAGGAAGTAAAGTTCTTCTAGATTTAAAATCACAAAGGAATGAATTTTTATGGTACAATTCCATAGAAGGGAATTATTATGGATATAGTCTGCCTCAATTTTAGTAAAGTTTTTGATTATGTATCTCTTAATATTCTTGTGGAAAAAAATGTGGAGAGATCTGGGTTAGATAGTAATACAATTAGATTGATGCATGACTAATGAGATGGCCAGATTCAAAGAGTAGTTATTGATGGTTTAATATCAGTGTGGTAGGAGGTTTCCAGTGCAATATTCCAAGGTTCTCTGGCTAGCCTTTTGCTGCTTGATACTTTTATCAATGACTTGGATAAAGGCATAGAGTTAGCTCTTCAAATTTGTGGATGTCACAAGGCTGGGCTGGGTACAGGACACAGAAGGTAACAGAATCCAGAAGGATCTTTAGAGGTTACAGTATTGGGCTGCTGAGTCTAATAAGATGAAACTCAGTAGGGATAAATTTAAAATCTTGTATTTGGGCCAGAAAAAATATTTCACAAGCATAAGATGGAGAGTCTTAGTCATTTTCCTAAAAAAGATTTAGGGATTTTATTGGACTGTAAGCTCAATATGAATCAATACTATAAACTTAATATGGGTCAATAGTATTATATGGTAGATTAAAAAAGCTATGAAAAACTGGGCTTCAATAAAAGAAGCATAGTTTCCAGAATGAGGAAGTGAGAGTTTCATCTGAATGTTTACGCACACAAGATCTTCTTAAGTGTATTGCATTCAGTCCTGGGCATCACAATGTAAAAAGGATATTATTCATGTAGAGAGTATCCAGAAAAGGACAACCAGAATGGTAAAGAGCCTTAAGTTCATGCCATGTGAAAACTGATTGAAGTAATGGAGAATGTTTAACATGGATAAGACTCAAGGGAACTATGATAGTTGTCTTCAAATATTTGAAAGTCTATTATGTGGAGAAGGGATTACACTTTTTCTGTTTATCCACAGAGGCAAAACTAGGTACTACTGGAGAACATTGCAAAGAGAAAAATTTAAGTCTGATGTCAAGAAAAGCTTCCCAATCATTAGAGCTGTCCCAAAGGGGAGTGCGCTGTTTCAACAGGTAATCATCACTACCCCCACACACCCCATTCTCCTTAGAGGTCTTCAAGTTAGACATTGGATAATCTTTTGTCATATATGTTATTGAGGGGGTTGCTTTTATATATCTTGAAGTAGTTGGCCACTGAGGTCCTGTTCAACTCTTCTGAAATATTCTGATTTGCTGACAGGGAAAATATGTCAGTGGTAGTGAACCACTTCAAATTATACCACCGGTAGGCATCCTACTCCTCAAATTACCCTTGTCTCCCACCATGGCTGAACACAGATTCCATGTTTATTGAAGAGAAGGGTGAGAGGAGAAATGTTGGCAGTGGTGACAAGTCAATTTCTTACCCTTGTTCCCAAATCATCACCAGAAAGCTGACCTATCAGTGACACATTTCTATGGCCATGACAACTCATTAAGTTGGCTATTAAGGTGACAAAACCAAAAGTCATATCTGTTAATAGAAAATTGAGAACAGGTGATAATGGAATGAATTCTTATAAATATGTTTAGGAATGTACTCACTAGGAGTAAATTAAAGATCATTTGAGGTAGTTTGCTAATTTGTTGACAGTCTATATCTTAAGATATATAAACCCATTTCCAAACTAATAGAAGGATACCACAATTAGGATAAGCTAAGGGTCATTACACCTTAATACACGGTTCAGAAGTTCACAATAGCTAAGAAAAGAATTAAACTCCAGAGAAGTGGGAAGTGTCCATTTCTTTGTATGCAAGCATGACAAAATTGATTTGACGGTTGTGGATGTTGTCAAACTCATAAAGAGGTAATGGGGGCTCAGAGAGTTAACTCAATGATGAGAAGGCAAGCTCTCAAGTCTTCCTGTACAGGCTAAACATACCTGTAAAGAGCAAAGGACCATGCAGGACAGGCTACAGGTTCCATGAGGTCAGACAGTGGACATGGAGGCAAAAAGGAGAGGTTAATTTATGGACTGAAGTTTGAGAATGAGGATCAAAAGGCAGAGTAGACAGTAGCAGAAGGTAATTCTGCAGACCTCAATGATCTTGTCTCAGTATCCAAGAGTCACTATAATATTAGACTTGGGCCTCTACATGAAGAAACCCTTCTCCAGTGGCTGTGACACAGCAAAATGTTTATCTGGGACATGTTACATTCTGGGAACTTTGACTACTATGATTTGTCTTTTTCCATAATATTTGTTTTTAAATGATCCTGCTACATACTGGTTGTATGATGAATCTTGGCAAGTCACTTCACTATTGTAAGCCTTGGTTTCCTCATCTATAGAGTGGGATGGGGATGAGGAGGGTTTGAGAAAGGTTGTAATAGCTGATCCTCTGAGTTTATGACTAATTTTTGCTAGAAGAAAGTTGAAGATGGGGGAGCTGGTGGAGGCAACCTACTAGGATGTACAATGCAGAGATTTTCCGAGGCTTTCAGGTAAGGACTAGGGTCAATAAAAATATGATATTCTTAAGAAATAATCCAAACTTTTTTCATGGTCATCTCTAATCCAAAGATTATTTAGAACTACATATTATATGAATTCATATTCTATTTTCAGACAGAATTATTGACCAAAACATCATGGATCCCAAGGTTGTCTGCTGACCCTTCCTTCTTACATACTTTTTCCACTGAGCTTTTAGTAATTAATATATCTCTGGCATTTAAAAAATAAATGAATACTTTTGTAAATGTTATAGTTCATCAAGACTTTAGGAGCTGAAAAGAACAGAGAATCACCAAAAGCATTGGTTTGCTTTAAGAAATGTGACAAATTGTCTTTCCTATAACTGCTCAAAATCCCGGAGCTCAAGAACAAGCAATTAAATCAGAATGAAGTTCTTCACTAATAAATTAACAGAGGAAAATCTCAAAATATTTTGCTGCATTGGAAAGAATGAGAGGACCTGAGTTCAAATCCTACCTTTTAAAAATTTATTACCTATGTTACCTTGGGCAAATTGTTTAAGTTCCCTGAACCTCATGGTCCTTAACTAAAAAAATGAGTGAGTTGCACTAAATTGACGCTGAAGTTTCTTCTTTTACGTCTACGAATTTATGATCTTACCAGGCTTCCAGCAAAGTGGACATAGAAGACAAGGCCAGGGAATGTATTACTCTGAAATTGCAAAGGAGTATGTGATTCCAGATGAGCAAAAAAAAAAACAACCCCAAAACCTGAGCTCAGTGCTACATGTCTGAGTAAAGAGAGTGCTGACGACGGACCAGAGATCTTTCTGGGAAAAATAAATGAAAGTTCTTCATCACCTCCAAGGAAATGGTAAAGAGACTTTGGAATGATATTCATGAAGTTAACCCAGTCATATCCCTGGCTCAGTTTGAAATTTTAGAGACTCTTAAGAATGTAGCTTCTCAGAGGTAAAATTATTTTCTTTCTCCTTAGCTGAACAAAGTTTTAGTTCACTCCCAGCTGAAGACCCATGTACTCTGGCATTCTTTGGAGTATTCTAATTCATATAATAGGGCAGGCAGGTGGTGCAGTGGGTAGAGTATTGGGCTTTGAATCTGGCCTCAGATACTTACTAGTTCTGTGACCCTGGGCAAGTTTCAGTTCTTCATTTATAAAAAATGAGCTGAGGAAGAAATGGCAAACTATCCCAGTATCTTTTCCAAGAATATTTCTACTGGAGTCATGAAGAATCTGAAACAATTGAACAACAACAAATCCATATAACTTCTATTTCTGTTTTCAGCTCTGCTTGAATAAATGGTTAATGCCCTTTGTGATGAGCTGTTGTGTAACTAGTGTTTGGAAAAAAGGAGTTGAACTGGCCAATGTAAACTACCCTCCTCCTCAAGAGTAATCCAGGAAGTATCTTTTATTCCAGATCTATCATCCTTGAGGCTACCAGTGTTTGAGGGGTGGCAGATAGATATAATTCTAGCTCAATAAATTTCTCTGAGACTTGAGGAAAGAATATCTAACCTGGATGGTACTCCTGGAGCTTATTTGCCCCTTCTTGGCTAGTTCACTGTAGATATCGATAAGACCCTTCTCTTCACATCATATCTATTCATGCCAGATATGTATACAACAGGAGAAAAAAGAAAAAAAAAACTCCCTAGGCTTAGATGGAAGCCAGGTTAACTATGAATAGATCTTTTAAAATATTTCAAGCCCCATGGGGCCTCCTCTGAGGAATAACTACACAGAGAAATTAGAAATAAATGATGGCTACTGCTATATTAGAGACCTAGTTCATCTTTGATTTTCGCAGTGATGTTTCTTTCATTTCCCTAGTGCTGCTTCTCACTATAGCCAGGGCTTCTCCTATCACTTGATTTATTTACTACCACATTAAAGACACAAGCTAATCCTTCCTCTTGCTGGGCTTTAGGAGAAAGGTAGAACAATTTAACTTCAAAGGCCCATTGCTACAAAGCCTGCAGTGACACTACAAGAGCAAACAGTCAAATTCCCTATCCCCTTTACACTGAGCAATATGACAAGAGCTTAGGAATTTCAGCAACCACATAAAAAATAGGAAGCTATTTTTCCTCTCTTGACCCTTTCTTCAATATACTCAGTAGGCAGTCTGGCATTTGAAAGAAATACTGGCCCTTAGCTCTCGGAGATCTGGGTTCAAATCCCAGCTCTGCAAACAGGTAGATGGGTGAAATTTACCTTATCATTTGACATACCTCCCTATTGCTGTCCCATGAGCCCTCTGCAAAATGATGCTGCTTTACTTACCTCTGGAGATATTATGGGGATGAAATGAGACCATTTTTCAGCATATGGAATAAAGAATGTAATAACATATTAGGATTATCAACCACATTTTGACCAAGGTGTTTGAAGTCTTTAGATTTTTGTGCCTTTAAGAACCAGAGACTTTTCTCTTCCAAATGCTGTTTCCCATGTGGTTCATATTTGATAAACATTTAAATAGGAGACTTTCATTAGATAAACGTGGCTGTTCACAAAAGTAATTGGTATTCAGGGAAAAAAAAAAAAACAACCTTTAATTGGGCTAGGTGAAAACAAACAAAACTGGAAATTCAAGGTATCTCATTAAGACCTAAGAAAATGAAGGCTTTTTCTTTTTTGATGAGACCTTGATCTCTTCAATAGCATTGATTCAATTGCATTAATCATCAGAAGATTTCCAAATCATAACTAAGTTCTTCCTTTAATACTTTCCTGGGGTCCCATTTTGTTAGATTTATTTTGTCTACACCAGAATCATTAGGCAATAGGTTTCAAAATTCTCAATAAAAATCAATGACTCCTACAATTGCCAAAAAAAATCTTTTAAAGTAAAGAAAAACAAATTAGCTTTCACCCATCTATCCAAATAGAACAAAAGTAAGCTTGCATTCTGAAAATGAACTTTTCTATTGGAAATTAAGATGACAGTGATCTGCAGATGAAATGAAAGTTAGGTTTCGTCCCTTCAAATTTGTTCACAAAATACGTACTTTTCTGATACAAGGAGAATTTTCCAAAACATATACATACATATGCATATGTGTTTGTACATATATAATAAAGACATATATATCTATGTCCATATATCATATCTATAGAAAATCAGAAAATATGTCTGAATGATACAAGAAAAGCAAGTTATTACCTTCATGGGTCACTCCCTCTAAAGGGTAAATCACTCACTAAAGGCATTGCAGGCACTTAACTTTGAACACCCACTAATATGTCAGCAAGCAGTAGGATTAGAGTTATGACACTTTACTTTAGGTGGCACATTTCATTTAAAATACCTTACTGAAAGCTTGTTAATGTTATACACTTTTTATTAATGGGTCCTTAAATAGTATATAAGATAATAAGAAACACAATGCATTTTAAATATTTAATGAAGGCTTTTATTATCATCTATTTATCACTAAATGGGTGGCAAATACCCTATAAAAAACGTAAAAATATATAAAAGATACACCATCACAAGAGGGGGCTTATAAGTGCATTATTCATCTTTTCTAAACTGCTCAGCTTTGTGTGGATTTATGAAGATACAATGAACTGTACACATAAAATAGCCAGGAGCTCTTTGTACCCACCAGGCTGTGCTAAGACATTCATTCTAAAAGTCCTAAAAGTGTATGTTCAAATATTGAAATGATCTTCAAGGATCTGGGTCCTAAAGATTTGTTATCTGGTATTTACCATTTCCCTCTTTCATCAGAAGGTATCAATAATAAACTCCTCCTAGCCCTTCCTCTAAAGTTCAAAATACTTTTCCAATATATTTCCCACATACACACACACACACACACACACACACACACACAAAGATGTTAGGCTATTCCTAAGGTTGAGAATTAAGAACTACAGTATGTGTTTTGGAAGTAATAAGTAATAACGAACAACAAACATTTATTAAATGCCTACTATGTGCCATATGTTGGAAATACAAAGGAAAGCACAAAGTCAATACCTGCTTTCAAGGAGTTGACAGTCTAATGAAGAAGACAACATGAAAATAAATATGTACAAAAAATAGATAAAAGAGAAATCTTAGAGGAAAAGTGCAAAGATAAGGAAGATCAAAGGGCTTCTTACAAAAGGTGGGGCTTTAGAAGAGATTTGAAAAATCATAGAGAAACAATTAGGCAGAAATGATGAGGAAGAGAATTCCAGGCATGGGGGATCTCCAGTGAAAATGCATAATGAGAAGCAAAAAACATAAATATCTACTGGGCCTCTGAGAGTTTCCTCTGAAAAAAAGAAGTTCTCCTAGACCTAGACATAAGGTCAGTAAGGACCCAGGAGTTCTAGGACACATGCACTTTGAGAAGCAAAAGAGGGTCATGACAATTCCCACAGGATTCTTAATTCACATTTGCCAAGGGACTGGACATCCGACATTGACACAGAAACCCTGGAGTCAAAGTCCCAGCTTATTCACTCCTTCACCATACATGAGGCCTCCAGAAAATTCAGGAGAAGTAATAGTTTATCTGATCTCTGGTAGGGGGCTTTGGCCCCCAGTTGTAGCTAATCCACAATGGAGCTGTATTAGTAAGATAAGCATCTAACCCTTCACAAGAATCTGAGCTGCTCTTGTCTTTCCCTCTGAGTGAAGCATACATAACCTTTTGAGGCTGCCATGCCACCTCCTTTCTCACTCCTTCAATTCAATCCTCCTCCCCCTTTCCCCCATTGATCTTTGCATAGAAGAGGGGGCCAGTTATGGAGTTAGGGGGGCATTCAATGATGCTTTCAAATTAATGTTTTCAAGTGGTGAAAAAGTGATATTTATCTGTAGAGGGGTGTATAAAATATTTTTAAAACAGGATTAAAATTTTCTCTTATGAAAAATTACCTGAGAAACTCCATCCTCTTGGCAATTTTCCTTGGAAACAAATAGATAATAAGACATGACACCAAGTGAAATTCTGTAATTCTCTTCCAGACGTGATATCACATTTAGCATTTTGTGATCCACTCCCCCTGTTTCACACCCTCTCTTGCAGCAGATACCTAAAAATATATTTTAAAGCAAAGAAC
The DNA here is from genome assembly GCA_023548195.1 of Bettongia penicillata ogilbyi. NCBI lineage: Eukaryota > Metazoa > Chordata > Mammalia > Diprotodontia > Potoroidae > Bettongia > Bettongia penicillata. The sequence continues at coordinate 2,621,677 of JAJHZJ010000302.1, read as the reverse complement.
TTCCCAGTTATAAAAAAAAAAAAACCCTGTGATTTTCTTTATGAAGTTGCCAGTTTCCAAGGCACCGTATGTTGAAGAGATTGCCATGACTATCAGTACCACTTAGCTATCAGAGTAAATTCTTGGTGAGCTAACATGGACCAACCTTGAATCCACCATAATTATTCTTCATATTCAATATCCTTGCCTTTCTTTCAATGATCAAGTAACAAAAGACTAGTGTCTAATTGACTGAATTTCTAAATGCAATACTAGTATGAAATATCCATTAGCTGATAGGGGACCTATTTCTAATGCTGTTAAAACTGTCGGCAGAACTCAAATTCTTCGTGTCAAATGACAAGCGTAGTATAAAACTACTTTCAGCTGACGATATTTTAACTGACTACAACCATGAAATCCAACCTCCCAGATGTATTATTTTACCATACAAGTTGCCCCCACTGCCACCTAAGGTGGTGACACCATAGAGCTTCTTCTATTATTAGTTCAGAACCCTGTAAAGATTTTTTCCCCCTGGAAATCCATCCAGAAAGCACATAATTAAAACCCTCTGTCTGCTACCCCAGATTTTTCTATCCTCACTTTGGTGTTAATAACCTACAACAAAAAAAGTAGAATACTTCAGTATAAAATGGGTCTTAATTGTTAAAGAAGATCAAGGCATTTTGAAAGAGAAGTTGAATTGAATAGGAAAATACACCCTGAGCTACTCCATGTTCCTATTCAGCTTTCCCCAGCAATTATATACATTATACTTTAATGGTTCCCTCTGTGATTCATGACTTGTGTATAATAATCCACTGATAACAAGATACCCAAGTACAATCATTTAAAGATTTTGCTCACAATATCATCTACTTGGAATATACTAAGTATCTCTGCTACTTCCTATCTTTTAAGGCTTAGCTCTGGATCCAATTCTTCACGAATCTCTCTAGGTTTTCTCATTAATATTTTTTTTTGTCTTTCCTGTGTATTTACTATATTTTAATTTGCATTCTATTTGTACATGACATCTCACAACTAGATTGCAAACTTCTTGAGAGTAAGAACTCTTTTAAAATAATTTCTTAAAAGTATCACGATATCTTGCTCAAAGGAATTAGAAACTGGTCTGTGACCATGGAGCAGATTAACTGCTACAGGGGTCAATCCCATAACTTTGGCCTTGAGACAATTTAGTTAGTCTACAAAGAAGAAGTATAACTTTATGTATAAATCCAAAAATAGTGATTAGGTCCAAGAAAATTTAGAAGACATCCTAAAGTAGAGGCTACAACCAAATCATGGAATTAATGGAATAAATGAATGTAAAAGAAGGGAGATGAAAAAATTGAATGAGTGCATATACCTCTTGCCATTTACAACCACCCTCGAAACCCTCTCCATGCTCTCACCTTACTTCATAACTAGAGCAGTACCCACCAGACTAATCTCCACAGATCATAATCTTTCTCCCGTTAGGAGTCAATGAGTTTGGGTATCCTGATTAGTAAGTGAATGAGTGACTACTAACTCATCGAATTCACCATGTCCAACTGGCCTTAGGCTGTGCTTTACATTACATTCAGCCATCCACACCAGTTTCCTAGCTAGTTTCCCTATTATCAAGCATAACTTGTCACTTCCCAGATTCTGGAAATAGTACTCAAATGAATATTACCATCGTTTCTAGAAAAAAACAATCTCTCCATTATATCTCTCCATACAGTGACTTCCAAGATCAAGTTCCCTTCCCTGATCACCACTCTCCATACATGTCATCTCTTTCTATTACAATATAAGCTCTATTAAGATATGAGAATAGTTCCCTTGTATCCCAGAGCCTACCATAGATCCTACAACAGTAGGCAATTAATGAGTGATTTTTTTTCTAATTCATTCATTCCTTCAGCCAATCAATCAACACATATTATTGAACATCTACTATGGCGGCAGCATTGTACTATTCTGATATGTTGCATTAAAAAAAGATATTATTACTTGTTGCTAATAACTAAATTTGACCTAGTAACAGATGTTGGTGATGTTTTAAACAAATTTCAAAAGTGGCTTTTGAAATGTTAGATATAGGATCAGAACTATGGGCATTCAGTACACACTATAATCGTCCCTGCCTCTATTCAGATAGCATGTCATTCTAACTCAAGTGAAGTAACAGAATGGGACCAGTTAGAGGTTAGGTATATGATTGACCTATATAGGAGCTAAAAGCCATTATTAATGAGGTCAATGCGAGGCATCTGAAACAACTGGCATAGGAGCCATCAGCCCAAAAAGTCAGTGGTTTACCTGATTCAAAAGCAAGATAAAGATATTGTTATCATTGGTTTAGAAGGAACCAGATCTCTGACATCAAGGCAAGAAAGGGTCACAAAAACATAGAAAATCAGATAGCTGACAAAAATAATACCATTGAACTGAAACACTGAAATGAGTTGAATCCTTGTGACCACTTGCCCTTTTGCTCCTTTAATATTTCATAAAATTATCTAGTCCAGTATCCTATTTTTACCCTATTTTGGGGGAAGCCAAGGCCCTGAGAAATGGAGTGGGTCATATGAAGTCTAACAATGTGTTAGATAAAGAGCCAAGATTAGACTCAAAGCCTTCCAGTGGCCTTACTATCATATTACAAAGCTTATTCCGGCAGACTGTGGTCGTTCACAAGCTTATAAGCCCAAGAAGAAGGTACTGAAACCTGAGAGAAAGTGAAAAACTTCAGATGTGCCCTAACTGGAGCAGGAGCAGAAGAGCCCTTAACATCAAGTCTCAAGATAAATCCCAGAAATTTGGTGTCTCTCTTCAGGTGTGACAAAAGAGGCAAAATAGAGCACTTTGGTTTGGAAGTTGTTTATTTAGGATGACGGGGTCATTGTTTTCTTCCAGTCTATAAGATGACAAACTGTCCTTGAGGGTTAGCAGAGGCTGCCGATCTCTTCTTCTGCTTGCAGGCCATTAGACAGACCTGAGCAGCAAAGGATGCCTGAGGCCTTTAAAGAAAAGGGGATTCTCTTTTCTGTGCACATTTTTAAGAGGTTCACTACAAAGTGTTGAGCTGCATTTCCAAAGTACAAATCTGGACTCTGCGACCGCTTTGCCATCAAATGTGACCCTGTCAGCTTTCATAAACTGCACATGATCAAATGAATTCACTATTTGAGTAAGACCTTATAGATCTTGGCACTGATAAGTAAATGATGAACTCTCTGACATTTCTCTAATAATATCTAAGAACGGAAAAGTTATTTTGTTTTTTAAGTCACAAATTCACAAGAATACCTATCATGTGGACAAGGATAATATTACAGCACTAGTATTATCCAGTTATTTAAAGATCCTGCCATCATTTTAGATATAGTAAAAGTAGGAAAATCATTCTTCTGAGACAGTTGTATTATCAGGTACTTAGTATAATAATACACCTTTCCTGCAGTTCCTACCGTACAGCCAAGTTGGAATGTTCACCATCACCAGGAAATGGCAACAGCTTTTTGGCCTGTGAGCCTTTGCTTCTGCTCATACCTAATTTCAGAATGTCACTCAATCAATAAGCATTTATTAAGTACCTACTGTGTGCCTAAGACTTTTCTCCTCCAATTCCCTCTCTGATCATTGAAGGTATAAGTAGAGCTAGAAGATGCCTCAAATATAAACTAGTCCAACCATTTCATTTTTTTCATATGAAGGCTAAGGGAATACACATTAAGTGCCTACTATGTGTCAGGCACTCTGCTAAGCATTTTACAGATATCTCATTTGGTTTTCACAATACTCTGGGAGGTAGGTACTATTATGCTTTTCATTTTACAGTTGAGGAAACTGAGGCAGAAAGCAGTTAATGACTTGGCCAATATCACAAAGTTAGTATCTGAGCCTATATTTGAACTCAGGTTTTCTGGATTCCAGGTTCAGCGTTCTATCTACTCTACTACCTGTCTACTTATGTTCCTCATAAGTGGTTATCCAACCTCTGTTTGAAGATCACCAGTGAGGAGAACCTAATACTTCCTGGACCAGGACATTGAACTTCTGGTACTTATAATTGTCCTATCAATCCCAAAACAGCCGCTTTAAAATTTCCACACAATGTTTATAGGTTGACCTCTCTGGAACCAGGCAGAACAAGCCTCTCCTATATGATAATCTTTCCAGTACTTGAAGGTAACTATTATGCTTCTTAAACATAGACATTACCCTAGGCTACCCCAACATGGAGTCTTCTAGTCTCCAGTTCTTTCAATAGATCTTCTTATGACATGGACACAGACTCAAGAAACCTTGTAATTCTGAACATACTCTCTGAAACATATTGCCAGGAAGTAAAGACTCATTGGGCATCCTAGTCCCATGTTAAGAATCTCTGATATAACTGTAATATTGTCTAATTCACAGATCTCCATTTTCTCACAAGAATAGAATGAGATGGACATTTTTAAATGCTTTCCTAAAATCTTAGTAAAATATGTCTAAGTCATTCGATTTATATACTAATTTAGGAACCCTACCATGAATGACAGAAGGTTACTGGCCTGATTGGTTCTATTTTTTAAAAATAACTTTTTATTGATACTTGTGTTCATATAATGAAAATTTTTCCCATTATCCATCACTTAACACCTCCCAGAGAGGCATCCTATATAACAAAGAAAATTTTTAATTTTTTTTTAAAAGAGAAGAAAATATGGCAAAACCTACTTAGTGCATCAATAAGATCTGAAAACATATGCAGCGTTCCACCCTGGAGATCTCCTACCTCTTTCAGAGTAGGGAAAGGTCTCCTCTTATATCTCTTCTTTGAAGGCAATTCAATGAACATTTATTGAGTGTCTACTATGTCCCAGGCATCATATTCTGTAACATTTTTTATTTTGTTGTGGTTATTCTTTTTAACGTTCATATACAGACATAGATAGATACATATATACATACATATATACATACAGATGCATAAAATATTGGTTTTTGCATCTGCTTTCTTTGCTTTCTATCAATACACATAAGTCCATATTTCTCTGTATTGATCACATTCATCATTTCCAATTTATACCACAGTAATAATTGATTACATTCATGGACCACAATTCGGTTAGCTAAATTCTCATTAATAGTCATCTATTTTTTTTCAGTTCTTTGCAACACAAAAAAAGTACTGCTTTGAATCTCAACTGTTAGCTGAGACTTTCTTCTTGTCAATGACCTCTCTATGGTGTATGTCTGGTAGTGGAATCTCTTTCAAGGGTACCAACATTGACACTTTATTTGCATGATTCCCTATAGTTTTCCAAAAAGAATGCATTGATTCACAGCTTCATCAACAGTGTGCTAATATGTCTACCTTCCCACACTCTCTCCAATATTTATGTTATTTATTAATTTTCTGGATATGAAGCTAAAACTTTAGCTTGTTTTGATTTGCATTTCTTTTATGATTAATGATTTGAAGCATTCTTTTCTCTGTTTATAATAGTTTACAGCTCTGACTTTGAGAACTATTTGTTCATTCTCTTTGACCACATACATTGGAGAATAGCTTCTGGTTACACATATACACATGCATGTACATATACAAACACATACACATGTACATACAAGTGCACATATGTATGTATATGTTATATATACATACCTGTATATGTGTTTATAATAAATAGAAGGATCTATAGTTTTAAGTCATATGTATTTGGTTATATATATTATGTATATATACACATACACACATATCATTAGTCTGATTAGATTATCTCTTTTTGCTTTAATTTTTTTATCCATATTGCCTTGCATGTAGTAGGTATTTGTGTTAGTTTTCATTCAGTTGAATTGGAGATGATAGAAAGAAAGAAAATTAGAGAGGAATTCAAAAGTATGTAGCTAGGGGAAGGGAAAAGATGCCAAGAACAGACTTCAAAGATAAGTTTCACCTGTTTCAATATTTTTCCTAGTACTTGCACTAGCAGTCATCCAATCACTCATCAAGCAGTCATTAAAGTGCTAACTATGTTCTAGATCCTCAAAAATAACATACTCATTTTTTTTACAAAGTCAGAATTTTAGAGGGAAAATCCAGCCTATATTTGGAATAATACAATATATACACATGTATTATGTGTATATACTGACTATATATCTACATATGTATGCAGATATGAAAAGAGCTAGAGATCATATATAGATTTTTTAAAATACAAAGATGGTGTCAAATGCCTTTAAATATGAACAGATGGAATTCACTTGTGCCTACAAATTGAGATTTTGCAAGTGCTATTTTTTAAAAAATTCTTACAGTATGTAAATATTAAATATCTCTCTTTACAAACTTTTTAATACTCCAAGGACATACTCCTGTTCCCAAGATACACACATTCCTGTGTGCATATATCTTGCACCTGGCACACTGGAATAATGTCAACTGTGTTTACTTCAATAATTACCTTCAAACAAACACAGGTAGTGATCTCATCTGAATGTCAGATCCCACGTGGCACTTCCTCATTCTAGCCAAGGGCCTTGAGGAAATGAATTAAGGGATCAAAACCTGGGAAAACTCTAATCCAGGCCTCACTACATTAAGGAGAATTTGTGTTCTTAATATCCCCAGAGGTATTACCACCCTGTTAGATTGTACAAAGAACCTTTGTTTACTTCAATGTCTAATCATTTGGAATTACAATATGCTACGCACACCACAAGTCCACAAGACCAAAGCTATTTTTAAGGCAGAAATGAAACTTTAAATTCTATCTTTTCAGTCATTTGGAAAACCACAAATGAAAGTATAAAAATGAAACTTTCAGGAAGATAAAAAGACTGAGGATATCGCTTTTGGTGGTCTTTAACTCATCCAGCTTCTCTTTAAAGCCTTCCCTGATTTCTCCTCCCCTATTCTTCCTTTCCAGTAAACTGTGAGATCCTTCTGAGCAGGAAGGGACTGATGTTTTGTTTGTTTTATTTTATTTTATGTTTTTTTGACCTTTCTTTGTGTTTCCAGAGCTTAGCACAGCACCTGACAAAGAATAGGCTCTTTCTAAATGCTTGTTGACTCAGGGACTTCCCTCATTCCCTCCTCTGCAGAACTCAAGCTTTTTCCCTCCTCTGAAATAGAAAAGCATTATAAACCTCTCTTCTGACACTTATGAAATGCTGCCTTTTATTATGGTTATCTTTGTATATGTCTTAGCTTCCCCCAAGTTCAGGGGCAACATGTAAGTTATTTACCATCCTACTCAAAGGAGACTTTGCCCCAAGGGTACCAACTTGGGATGGGGAAAAGGATAACCTATTCCTGCTTCTTCTTCATGGTGACTTTTTCTACTGTTTTGCTTCATGATACTCTGTCCACCCTGCCCCTGGGTCAACTTTCACTTCCAGTTCATGCTTTGATATCTATCTCTTTTCTCCTCCAAGCACCAGCCTCCGTTGTGTTTTGCTTCTTGTTTTGATGTATGATTTGAGAGTTTAGATATTTTTTTCTTCCCAAAAGGGGGATTTTGGGGTATTCCATGAGTTAAGACCCTGGAGAATTGCATCTCAACTCTCTCCAACCCCTGTAAAACACTTTTCATATCCCTGCCAGGGTAATGTAAACTTCTTGTAAATAGAGATTTTTTTTATCAGATTTGAATTGTTAGCACCTATCACAGTACCTGACACATATTAGGCACTAATAAACGCTTGTTCATTGATTGACCTTTCCTCTACATATCATTCTACTAGAAAAATCTCCAGTGGACTCATGTCACTTTTCAAGTAAAGTTTAAAATGATCTCTCTGTTATATTGGTATATCCAAGCTGTTGAAAGAAACAGGAAATCCTTCAACACACTGGGAAGATTCTCTATGCAGTATTTATGGAAAGATACCAACAAAAAGTCATACAAGTCTGAAAAAGCATGGTGGATGATGATCTGCACTAGTGGAAGAAGTACACAAACCAATGGAATATTTGACATATCAAAATATCAAAGTAGCTTCTTGACTCATTGCCTGCAACACCATCCTGATGTAGTTTCAGCATTTGATCACTATACAACTTGGCTAGACTCCTTCTGATCAGATGAGCACATACTGAATCTGTAATTCCAGTTTTAGTAACAGAAAGAAATGGAATAGGGCATAGGATAAAGATGTACAAATCTATTACCGCACAGAGGAGCAACTCAAAGTACCTCCCTCCTCTTCATGGTATTAGCATGATGGCATCCAGAGTATACCACCAATATTGACCTACTTGAATAAAGATCATCTTTATCCAAATAATTACCATTATTTATCCAAATTACCCAAATAATCTAATATGTTGAAAGGGAGGTGATGTGGTATAATGAATAACATCCTGGACTTTTGAGTCATAAGACCTGAACTCAAAACCCAGTTCTGCCATTTACTAAATGATCTTAGGACGATCTCCTTTAAGATCTTAAGTTTTCCATTTCTTCTTCAATAAATAAGAGGGTTGACATCAAATATCTCCTGTACTTCTAACATTCTTTGATATTGTGACCTAGTGCAATTCATTTCAGAATTCATCATTACTAATCATGAATATTACCTACTTTAGCTTTATTAAAACCAAAGACAGATATTCTTTATAAATTTCTATTGTATCTGGAGGATTGGTGTGCAACCAATCACAGTCACCAGGGACAGAGGATATCAGCATGTGCTGCTAAGCATTGCATGACTTAGGAAGGGTTTAGAGGACCAGGAGTCAGGAACAGGCAAGGAAAGATCATGACCATCCAACATGAGGCATATGGATATCCCTCAGAGCATCAAGCATTATAGCATGACACCAGAGGAAAGAACAGGAACAGAAATAGAAAAGAATGGACTGAATCAGTTATACACAAACAGGAGCCCAGCAGAAACTAAAATCAAAGAAGTAAAATCAGAAAAAGCCCAGGGATAAGAGAAGTTATGCATAAATCAACCAAGCAGGGAGCAAATTGATTCCAATAAACACCTTCTTGTGAATGAAAATATCCTGTTGCAAACTGAAGGCATGTTGATAAATGTATACCTAAAATTTATAATTCAAATATAACTATGTTATCTCAATAAGAATGCACAGATTAGAAAATGCTAAGTAATATATAAATTTAAATTTATTCCAGCTCTTTACTGCAAATAGAATTATATGCTCCTGTAATAAAGTATATCAATAACATTCCTTATAGAATTATTTAGTTAGATCATTGCAAGTCTAAATATAGAAACATTTCAATCTTTAAAATCAAAATGCATGTTGTGCATTTCCAGATACCTAACGGATGGGCTCAGAGTGCTGATTGAAGACCATTTTTTCTCTTTCTTTTTATCGTTTTTTTTCCAAAACGTGGTATATGTAAAAATATGTTTTGCATGATTTCATTTGTATAATGGATATTGTATTTGTCTTCTCAATTGGTAGGGAAGGGAATAAAGGCAGGAGAGAAATTAGAACTTAAAAATAAATCAGAGGAAAAAAAGAATGCATTCTAAGATAACTAATATATACTAGGAAACATACCTATTAATAGTTGCTTTTAATTTTATTGTTGAAATATTAACTATAGGTAGTGAATATTTTGTAGTCAAATTTTAAATAACCTGCTGCTAACCTTTCCACAAATTTACAAGTTGATTAGCTTTCAAACCAAAGTAGATTCCCAATGGATGCTGAAAATGAAAGGAGAGGAGAAAAAGAAGGTAGTTTCACACAGTACATTCAAGTGCAACATGAAGTAAAAAAGGAAAAGTATTTTCTACATGTAAAATGTTCATTACAGTATATTTGGACTATTTTTCAGTGGTTCAAGCCTACTACTCCCATGTTTACAAAGCTCTGCAATTTTGTCAATGCCAACAGAGATCAAAACTGCTCCCTACCATAAGAGACAATTTGGCAAGCTGTTTAGTCAAGAATATTTATCACTTGGTAACCATACTTCTGCTGATGAAAAACCCCAGACTTAAACAGGTGAGTCCTTGGACAAAAGACAGTCTACAGCACATGTTCAGCTGACATAGCCCTGAAGAACACAGAGTCACCTCCATTCTATGGTGAGGCAGTCTGATGCCACAAAATATTTGACATCTTTGTAAATTCTTAGTGCAAAAGAAAAAATTCCCTTAGATTAGTGCTGATGATGGTAATTTTCAAATATTTTGAAGTTATAGAACTTTTGTGTGTTGTGTGTGTGTTGTGTTGTGTGTGTGCTGTGTGCATGTATGTGTCCACAGCCAAGCTTGAACACACTTGTTGTAGTGGAAAGGACACTGAGAGTTAGGAGACCTAGCTTCTAGTCTTGATTCTGCCTCTCATTTTAAGTAAATCATTTACTCCCTGTGAGACTTAGTTTCCTTGTCTGTAAAATGGAGGAGTTTACCTAGATGATGACTCTTGTAGCTCTAAACCATGATAGGAAAAATTTAAAAACAACTGACATAAAATATGACCAGATGTTTGTATTCTTCTACCACACAAAAAAAATCTCAGCAGGAAGCATCATTTGCTCTTAAGAATTTTAATTTTGAGACAGAGCCAAGATGGCGAAGAAAAGGCAGCAACTCACTCGGTCTCCCCCAAAATCCCTCCATATACCTTTAAATAATGCCATAAAACAACTCCCAAAGTGGCACACAAAATGACAGGAGGAAATAATTTTCCAAAGATAACTTAGAAGGTCAGCAGGAAAGGTCTATTGTATCTGGTTGAGAGTGAAACATAGTCCAGAGTCCAGCTAGCACAGTTCCAGCCCCAGTGAACCAGAAGCAGTTTTTGGAGCCACTGAATAAGCAGCTGTAGCTGCTTTTGGAACTCTCAGTGTACAGATGGTAAGAGCAATGAACAACTGGTCAGAACAAGATTATAGGGAGTCTTTTTGCTAGCACTAAGGCAGGACGTTGCTGCTTTGCCCATACTGAGATGAGGGTCATAGTCCTAGGTGACAGACCCAGGGCAAGGAGGAACACTAGTACACCAGAGATTGCAGCTGCAATGAAGCAGGAACCCTCTTTACAATTCCAGGGCACAGAAAAGTGTTCACAGGATAGAGCACAGGCCAGGAGAGTAGTAAACATACCTTTCCTTAGATCATATCACCTTGGAAAAACTGAAAACTTACAGGTCTCTAGAAGTATCTCTGAAAACAGCTGCAAAAACTCCTTGAAATTTGGGACAGTGTGGCTCCATCCCAGAAGAGCTCCACTTTAGCAAAGAGTTAGAAAATAAGAAATAATGCTGAAAAAATGAGCAAGCAACAGAAAAAAATTCTGACCAGAGAAAGTACACTATAGTGATCAGGAAGATAAAAACATACACTCAGCAGATAACAAATTCAAAATTCTCACATCCAAAGCCTTGAATAAAAATATGAATTGGTCTCAGGTCATGGAAGAACTCAAACAAAATTTTGAAAATCAAGTAAGAGAGATAGAGGAAAAATTGGGAGGAGAAATAAGAGTAATGAAAAAAAAATAATGAAAAACAAGTCAATAGCTTGATAAAGGAGGCACAAAAAAAGTACCGAAGAGAATAACACCTTAAAAGACAGACTAGGCCAAATGGAAAAAGACATACAAAAAGCCAATGAGAAGAACGCCTTAAAAAGGCAAATTGGCCAAATGTAAAAAGAGGCACAAAAATTCACTGAAGAAAATAAACCTCTTAAAAAGTAGAATTGACCAAATGGAAAAGGAGGTCCAAAAGCTCACTGAAGAAAATAATTCCTTAAATATTAGAATGGAGCAAGTGGAAGCTAATGACTTTATGAGAAATCAAGAAACAATAAACCAAAACCAAAAGAGTGAAAAAATTAGAAGACAATGTGAACTATCTCATTGGAAAAACAACTGACCAGGAGAATAGATCCAGGATAAATAATATAAGAATTATTGGACTACATGAAAACTATAATAATAAAAAGAGCCTAGACATCATCTTTCAAGAAATTATCCAGGAAAACTTCCCTGATATTCTAGAATCAAAGGGTAAACTAGAAATTGAAAGAACCTACTCATCACCTCCTGAAAGAGATCCCAAAATGAAAACTTCCAGGAATATTATAGCCAAATTCTTATTTCCTAGTTCAAGTATTGTGGCAACACAATCAGGATAACACAATACTTAGCAGCTTCTACATTAAAGAATCAGAAGACTTGGAATGTGATATTCTAGAGGCAAAGGAGCTAGGATTACAACAAAGAATCACCCACCCAGCAAAACTGAGTATAATTTTTCAAGGGAAAAAATGGAAATTCAATGAAATAGAGAACTTTCGAGTATTCTTGATGAAAAGACTAGAGCCAAATAGAAAATTTGACTTCCAAATACAAGTTGCAAGGGAAGCATAAAATGGTAAACAGGAAAAGAAAATCATAAAGGACTTAATAAGGTTAAACTATATTCCTCCCTGGGAAGATAATTGTAACTAATGGGTTTTTTTTCATTATTAGGGGAGTAAGAAGTATACATAAACAGAGGACACAGGTGTGAGTTGAATATGAAGAGATAATGTCTAAACCAATAAAATCAAGCAGTGAAAAAGAGGAATGCACTGGGAGAAAGAGAAAGAGAGGAGTAAAATGGGGTAAATTATCTCATACAAAAAAGTCAAGAAAGGTGAGGGAGGTGGGGAAGAATGAGTGAACCTTACTATCATCAGAATTATCTGAAAGAGGGAGTAACATACACACTGAACTGGGGCTTCAAAATCTATCTTACATTACAGGAAAATAGAAGGGGAAGGAGTTAAGAGAAGGGGGAATGGAGAAAGGGAAGGCAGATTGGGGGAGGTGATAGAAGCAAAACTCTTTTGAGGAGGGAAAAAGTGAAGGGAAAGAGAGAAAAGAATAAACAGGTTGGGGAATAGTATACAGGGAAATACAGCTAGCAGTAGTAACTGTAAAAAAATTTCATGAAGGAAGTTAAAGGCCTCATTTCTCAAACATATAGAGAACTGAACCAAATTTATAAAAATAGGAGCCATTCCCCATTTGACAAATGATCAAGAGATATCAACTGTTTTTAGATGAAGCAATCAAAGCAATCCATAGTCGTATTAGAAGGTGCTCCAAATTGCTATTGATTGGAGGAATGCAAATTGAAACAATTCTGAGGTACTATCTTATACCTATTAGATTGGCAAATAGGACAGACATGGAGAATGACAAATGTTGGAGAGGATGTGGGGAAAATGAGACATTAATCTACTGTTGGTGGAGTTGTGAACTAATTCAACCATTCTTTAGAGTAGTTTGGAACTATGCACAAAGGACTATAAAATCATGCATACTCTTTGACCTAGCAAATGCCAGTTTTAGGTCTTTATCCAAAAAGAGACAAAAAAACAAAAGGGAAAAGGACCTATATGTATGGAAATATTTATAGAAGCTCTTTTTTCTGATGATAGGGAGTTGGAAATTGGGAGGATGCTCATCAATTGGGGAATGACTGAATAAACTGTGATTGTGATAGAATAATATTGTCTATAAGAGATGATAAGCAGGATACTCCCAAAAAAACCTGGAAAGACAGACATGAGCTGATGTAAAATAAATATACTGTATAGAAAATAACAGCAATACTGTAAGATGATCAGCAGTGAATTATTTAGCTATACAATGATCAAAAACAACTCTGAAGGACTCATGGTGAAAAATGCTCTCCATCTTCAGAGAAAGAATCAGTGGTATTTGAACACAGATTAAAACATACTCTTTTTTTACTTTATTTTTCTTCAGTTATTTTTGTCTATGTTTTCTTTCAAAACATGTCCAATATGGATATATGTTTTGCACAACTTTGCATGTATAACCCATATCAAATTGCTTGGCTTCTCAATGAGTTGGGTGGGGAGGGAGAAAGGAAGATAATTTGGAACTCAAAGTTTTAAAAATGAATGTAAATGTAAAATTATTTGTACATGTAATTGGGGAAAAATAAAATACAAAATTCATTTTTTAAAGAATTTTAATTTCTTCTGTTTCTGGCAAATCTGGCATTACCCTTAGCAAGGGACCATATACTAAGTACCAATACAATTATTTTTTGATGGAGAGTATCAAAGTTTTCTTGTTAGATCAAAAATTAACACTGCGTTAATATAGGCTACATGATCTGGGTTTCTGTTTGATTAGGTGTATATGTGTGTGGTAGCAGGAGATGAGAGCTGGACACCTTCGTTTTTGACAGTACAGTAAGCCACATGTCACATATGCTATCTGTAGAGTGTTATGCTCTCAATCACAATGTAGTAATTATATTACTATTTTACTATAGTATTATAATACTATATTACTAGTATTATATTACTATTATACTTCAAAATTCAATCACAATGTAGTAATTATTATACTTCAAAAATTCACGATGTAATTGGTAGAAGTTCACCTTTCACCAACATAGATAGTAACTCCTTCACACTTTAGTTGAAGTTACTTAGGAAATAATGTCTCTGAAAAAAAATATAATCTCGTAGTTAGATTTCAGGTAATCATATTTATTAAATGTAATACTATATGCTATCTCAAAGAGTTAATTTTTTGGTTTCTTGAATCTGCAATAATTAGGTACTTCTGATAAAAAGATATATGTGAAGACACAATTACCTATCAAATTTTAAAATTTGAAAGAAAACTCAGATTTACTTTATGGATATAGTCATTCAGGACCTCCCTTACCCAAAAACTAAAATTGACTAGAGCAAACTATGCCAAATGACAAGGAGTACAGTTCACTGTAGCCAGTCTTAAAAAAAAAAATCTGCATCAATCTTTAAAATATCCAAAATTGTTGATTATACAGCACTTCTGGACAATAGACATCCAATTTATTTTATGTCAATAAACAAATCAAATAATTCTGGTATTGAAGTAGCCTAAAAATGTTGTAGTGGTGCATTTTATGTTTACATCATAGTGATTTCTGGAGAAAATTTTAATAGCCCTACCACTTCCTCCAAATTGAGCATGCCCTTGTGACAAAAAGTTAAATGCAGCAAAAACTAATGACCGTATCTGACAGTGTTTATACTATTCTGTCCTGGTTGTCTCCTTCCCTCCTGCTTTGAAGACGGAGGTGTATCATTATCTGTTTTCAGTGACTTTAAATGCTTTTTCATTTACTCAGAATTTGATTCACTTTTGGTGATCTTTTTTTCATTTACATTGTTGATCTTTTCATTAAACACTGTAGGCATTGTACATATATATGTGTATATATATATATATATATACCCACACACAATACGTATATATGTGTGTATATATATATATATTTCTTTTATTTCATTTGGCACCAGTTCATACAAATGTTGAGGTTTCTCCGAATTCCTCAAATACTGTATTGTATTATTCCATTATATTCATCTATCAGTTATTCCCTAACTGATGGACATCCAATTTCATTGATTGGTGGTTCTTTGTTACCTGGAAGAGTACTGCTATTTCTATGTTGGTACACATTAGACCTTGTTTCTGTCTTAGATTTCCTTTAATTACAAGCCCAGTAGTGGGAGCAGTAGGGACTGGGGGAGGCAGGGCAGGTGGAAGTGTGTGTGGGGGTAATGTATGTTTGTGTGTGTGTGTGTGTTCAGGAGTACATAAAGTTTTTTTAATTTATACTTACAGTTGTCACTCATTTATACAAAATTCTTTGCCAATAAAATCACAGATCCAGTCTTTGACCCATACGGTAAAACACAATGTCCATTACTGACGTGACAAATGACACTTTCAGCTTTGGGGGGAAAATCAAATAAAAAACTTTTCAAGAGTTATTCAAAAAGGAAAAAAAAATGATTATTGGAGACATGATGGAAAAAATAGGTGCATTAATTCACTACTGGTAGGATTGTGAATTTATTCATTTTGAGAAACAATATAAAATTATACAAGAAAATAAATTATCCATATTCTCTGACCTAGCAACCTAATTATCATTCTTATACCTCCAAGGAGATAATTGACAATAACAAAATAGCTCTCTATAAAAAATATCTATAAGCTTATTTGTAATAACAAAGTTTGGAAACCAACTCTATGTCTCATGATTAAGGATAAACAAGTTGTGCCATATGAGTCTAATTACATAATTTAATATGGATACAATTATGCCACAAGAATGATGATTATGAAGAATTTTTAAAATATACTGTAAATAGGGTAAAGAAAGCAGAATCCAAAGAACAATACATACACTGACTAATACAACTATATATATGGAGATACCACTAAATGGCAGCAAAATGGTGGTCAAATAAAATGGATGACATGGCAACATATCTGAATCACCCCATCCTCAAGAGGTCAAGACCGACCAGCAAACAACAGTAATTTGAATTGGGTGTCTGTGTGAGGGCTACTCACCAAAGCACAACACTGATTTGTTGTTGTTCAGTGGTTTTAGTCATGTCCAATTCTCCATGACCCCATTTGGGGTCTCCTTGGCAAAGATACTGGAATAGTTTTGTCATTTCCTTCCCCAGCTCATTTTACAGATGAGAAAACAGAGACAAATAAGGTTAAGTGACTTGACCAAGCTCACACATTAGCAGGGAGGTCAAATTTGAACCCTGAAAGATAAGTCTTCCTGACCTCAAGACCAGCTTTCCATCCGTTGTACCACCTAGCTTCCCTGGATGACATTAATACTAACTGACTAAAGGTGGGACAGTAAACTTTCTCTTTTTTAACAAATGATATATTGAAAAAAAGTAGCAACTATCTCAGTTGCTAACACTCATGTCATGCTAAGCTATTTAAAGAGAATATACTTCAGTTTTTATTTATGATTGTCTACTATGTTCAAATTAAATTATCAACAAAAATATTTCATTTGAAACTATTTAATGCTATCTCTCCAAAATATTTGAGAAGTGAATGAATTCTCAAGAAAGAAATATTTTATATGTACTTGCAAAACATGCATGTGTTCCTTTCTTAATGGTAAAATGAGCAAAAATATTTTTAAATGCTATGTCTGTATATGCAAGTATACATGCATGTGTACCTACACACATTTCTGTGTGTATATATGTGTATGTATATTATATATATTTTTCAACATGGTTACGTTAGTGAATATTTAAACAAAATAAAACGAGATAATTTTCATCTGACATGCAAAAAAATGTGTTTTCACCAGCCTCTGAATGCTTTGTAATCCATATGAGAGCAGAGAGATTTTCAAAGAACCATCAACTCAAGACTTCCAGAAGCTGCTCTGACTTAAAAGGTCATTGATGTTTAGAGTAAAGGAGGTAAACAGCAGAGATAGACAATAAAATGGACAGACTTCTAAATGGTAAAATTGAACCTATCCTTTCCACATTTTTCTATAGCTGCAATTTGAATTAAACAAAACTCTTGCTATGCAATGTGAAAACATTATATTAGAAAACTGTTGTATTCGCAGCGATTCGGAGTAATGAAAAGGCTAAATCTGGCCCTTGACATGTCTTTCTTTTATTAGTTTTCCAGTTTTATAAATTGGAATCTGAAGCAGTTTGTCTTCCATGCAATGTTATCAAGTTTAGCGGGAAAAAAAGAATAAAAAGTGATATCTTTCCTTTGCTTTCGGCAATTTACCTTCTTTTTTTAACTGACTGATTCATACAGATTATGCAGTCTTCATTACCTTATTGATATATGGAAGAAGGAAATCACTGAAGGATTTTCTAATTTCTGAAACAAAGACAAAGAAAATTCTCTTCAAAATTTTCAGGAAGGAATAATCATATTTTAAATTCACTCATTTTAAACCATTTAAAGCACATACATATTTAATTGTTACAAAGTAAGTCTGACGAAAAATACAATAGATATATCAATTTGGTATTTTATCACAGGAAGGTCCAATATTTACTGCGAACACAGTGAGAATTTAGGAAAGCTATAGCATTTTTTTATTTTTAAGAACTGATGCCTTTTTGGGGTCATTTCACATTATAATACCACCCCCCATTGAACCTCACATTGTAATAAAGAAAAACACTGACAAAACAGCTATACATTCTCCACCCAGAATCACCTACCTCCATGGAAAGAAGGAATGTACCTTTCATCATCTGTGCTCCAGAACTAAAACTGTCCATTGTACCACAACAAGATTTCAGCAAATAATTCCTAATGTAACCAGTTACTACATAGAAAATAATAATAATAAATAGCATTGTATATGTTGTAAAGTTTATAGTGTTTTATGAGCATTATCTCATTTTAACATGGATCCATTTAATTGCCTAATGGCCGTCAAGAATTCATCCAGTATCTTTAAGTGACTAATTTGTTATCTAGAAGTAGTTTTCAATCCTGGATAATACCGTTTAATAGTACTCAAACAGATCCGTGATCATATTAGTCTGAGAGTTCCCTCCAAAAGTGCCAATCACAACTTGTCCATGCCTGCCCATTCTTTGAGATTCTTGCTCATATCATCCCACAAGTTCACCAAAGAGGATGTGGGGCTGTCCTCCGGGGAGCCTGGCTGTAGTTAGGTGCCCCTGTAGGGACTCGGATGCACCAAAATAAGTAAACACTTGGATTTCATAGGATTGTCGTTCAGGTTAAGAAGGACCAGTAATGTGAGGGAAGGAGTGAGGCGTTCTGACCTGGCAACTGACTTGGGGAACTACTGGGGAAGTGGTAACTAGCTGATATTCAAACTCCTTATAGCTGGGGAAAGGGCTTTGGGATGTTACTCCTCATCTTTTTCTGATAGGGTCACTTGGAATTTGAGCATCCCTAGGGCTTCTTCCTATAGCAAGGTGGGGAGGCTACTCAGATAATCATAAAAGTCTATCCAAATGTGTGTTGAAAACTGGGCAATTCCTCATTCACTTTGTCTTTTCTGTGGGAATGAACAGCCTAAACTCCTCTGTATGGTTTTAAAGTTCTTCTAAGAAGAGCTTTGATGTAAAAAAAGATGTAATTCTTCTATAATTAACTATATAAGGAAGAAATGTGTCAGTGGAAAAAGCTCAAGCTGTAGGGTTACAGGAACTGGGTTCAAATCCCATCTCTGACACTTATTACTTGTATCTCCTTGGATTAGTTTAATGGGAGTCCTGATACAAGTGCAGACATCATTGGTTTGCAAAATGGTATCATCTATATGGAAGACACTAAGGTCATTCTTCTGTGAAAGCTGAAGTATTCATTAATGTTCTACTTTGCATTACTACATGATTGGAAGAATTCTTTTTCTATTGGCTGTATCAGTACCACCTATGACTCTTGCTGTGTTCCTATATGAAGGAGTGAGACAATTCTACAACTCATGGTTAGACAGTACAGCAAGAGGGAATCTATAGGGTCTTGAGAAACAGTCCTGAGTGTTTGGCTTTTTTGTTCATTCTTTTCCATTCTAAATGCAGAGAACAGTCTGTGATACGAGCTATGGGGATTCAGGAGTCTAGGAATCCAGGTCGAACGTTGCAGCTAGCAAGCTCTAGACTCCAGCCCAGCAGAAGCTAGTAGTGCTTCCAACCTAATCCATAACACCAAACATAACACTTCGGCTTAATGCAATGAAAGCAACATCATCTGCAAACAGGAGTATCCAAAGAACTTCATCAACTAACTTAATAAGGACTAGGAAAAGAATCTTGTGAAAAGCAAAGCAGCCAAAAAAGAAAAGAAAAATGTGAGATGACTTATTTCGAAGGGTAAGAGAAAGCAGTACAGGAAGGGACAAGGTGATGAGAAGAATAAAGCCCTTTTACAAACATTAAAACACTATATTAATAAATGTCTATTTTTGTTGTTAGAATATGGGAAAGAAAACAAAGTTACATATTCCCATTAGGTTTATTTTCAGTATTGAACAAAAAGTAGAGTCTTCACTGCAATATAGTCTGTCTCACACCAGCTTTTCAGCTATTTCTCAAGCAAAATGGGTTAGGGAATAATCTACAGATGTTTCAAGAGTGCTAAATTCCTTTATGTTACTAGATTTTATGGTCAACATATGCCTCTTCCACTAGTCAAGGTACATACCCAAAGTATATTAACAATATACCTACATTTCTGAAAGAGAGACTGTAATTGAACAAATGGGAATAAATTTCATCATTTTCATGGCCTTTCTGGTCAGCTTTATCCTCTTAGGTATAAATTAGAGTGGCAGATGTACTGGAAGATTTTTGTGCTGACTTATAAAAATGTAAGATGGTTGGTTCCAACTATATTGTTAGCCAGACAGATTTGACTCAGCTTTCACAGCTGGGATGTCTGTGGGTTAATATTGAGTAAAATTTAGAAACAAAAGGTCATTCACTGAATGACTCACCTGTCCTCCCCTCCTCCACTCACTGAAGTCTACAAAAATGTACTTGGTTCCAAGTCAGCCCCAGGCATGTAGATCTGGGCTCAGATGGGTCAGTTTAGATTTGGAGAGATCCCAAAGAAGTAAATCAAAGATCAAATCATTTTCAATCTATGTAATACTTAGGCTATGGATAAATTAGATCAGCTGGTATGTTTGGGTCCATTACAGAGAATGATATGATCCAGGAATCTGGAAGTCATTGCATAAGTCCAACCTAGAAAAAATCTAGTCCTAGAGTTGGTTTTGAACTCAATCTTGTCTGCAGGTATTTCATGTAGCCAGAGATTATTCAAATCTATCCCCTAGCTCAGTGCCCAGCACATAGTAGCTCTTAATAATTGCTTGGTCTTTTTTCCCCTTCCTTCATTTATTCCAGCACTATGCCCTGAACCACAACTATACTCTAGTCTAGAACTAAGCTAACTTTCAGAAATAAGAATACCGATTCACTCCTCTAGTGACGATTACCTATCACCTCTACTATAAAATTTTAAGAACAACAACATTTATTTGGCATTTAAAGTCTTCACAATCAGATTCCTATCTATGTTTTCAGGATACTTACACATTATTCCCACTATTATTTCTACTGATCCACTCTATGTTCCATTTCCCATCTCTATGCCTTAGCAAAGACTGTCTGCCATGTCTAAAATCTTCTTCTTCATCATCTCCAACTCTAAGATTGCTCCAGTAGTAATTCCATCACCTCCCTTCACACAAAAAAATCACTTTGTATTTATTTTGTATTATTTAATATTTCCCTCATGCTTTCATAAAATATTTGTCTGGTACATAAAGTACACTATGTTAAGCAAGATAGGATACACAAATGTTAGATAGAACATGGTTCTTGCCCTTAATAAAGACAAGATTCATATTTCCAAGTTCCTATCTCGTAGCATAATTATGTACTAAACCATGGATGAGAACTCTGACAAAGATGGTTAAATGGCTAAGGAGCTACAAAGTTTTGGAGGAAGAGGATAATTTTTAATCTTTTTTTATTTCAGCTTCAACTCTATTTGATAGATAGCACTGTAATGAGGCACCTGATGAGAAAA
Source organism: Bettongia penicillata ogilbyi (assembly GCA_023548195.1). Classification (NCBI taxonomy): domain Eukaryota; kingdom Metazoa; phylum Chordata; class Mammalia; order Diprotodontia; family Potoroidae; genus Bettongia; species Bettongia penicillata. Next base: position 2,600,302 of record JAJHZJ010000302.1, on the reverse strand, counting down.
AAATAGCCAAATCCTGCTTCTGTCCTAGCTTCCTGGTCTATCTCTAAGGAATTTGAGCTTCTGTGTAGGGGGCTTTGTACATATGTTTAAGGAGAAAAAAACCACATGCAATCTTCCAATTCTGTCTCCTCCCCTCAGTTCTATGCTATAGGAATAATGCATTTCCTACCAGAAAATGGAGCTTGGTGTGAAGCCTTACAGTTTGCTAGAAAGTCGAATATATTCTGTGAGCAACTCCCACTGCAATGAAAACAAACTCTGTCCCCTGGGTTCAGGGATTAGAAGAAATCAGCATTTGCCTAAAGGAAATTGGATAATTGTTCTAATGAAAAGCAACCCAGAAAATGTACTCGGCCTATTTTTTTTCTAGTTCATTTTTGTTAAGGTTTTTTGTGAGTCTGTTTCTGGAAATACATGCTTGTGGTCTGTCTACCTAATGATATTAGAAGAGTAAAAAGAACATATCCTACTAAATGGATATAACTACTAAATATATGTGAGACCAATGCAAATAAGTTGGCCAACACAAATTTTAGTGGTCAAAATTATTTTTGAAAATTTGCTGCAAGAATTAACGGATGTATTAATGTTCCAAGAAAGATGTAATCCATCTATAATTAACCATATAAGGAAGAAATATGTCATAGTGGGAAAAACCCAAACTATAGGATTATAAGAATTGGATTCAAATCCCATCTCTGACACTTATTACATGTATCACCTTGTATTACTGCAATGGGAGTCTTGGCACATGTGCAGACATTATCAGTTTGCAAAGTGATATCATCTATATGGAAGACACTAAGGTCATCCTTCTATGAAAACTGAAGTATTCGTTAATGTCCACTTTGTATGACTACACTATTGGGAGGATTCTTATTCTGTTGGCTCTATCAGTACCGCCTATGACTCTTGCTGTTTTCCTATATGAAGGAGTGAGATGATTCTACAACTCATGGTTAGACAATATAGCAAGAGGGAATCTATATGGTCCTGAGAAACAGTGCTGAGTCTTTGGTCTTTTTCTTCATTCTTTTCCATTCTAAGTGCAGAGAGTAGAGTCTCTGATCTGTCATGGGACTATGAGCTATGGGGATTCAGGAGTCTAGGACTCCAGGTTGATTATTGCAGCTAGCAACCTCTAGACTCTAGCCTAGCAGAAGGTAGTAGTGCTTCAAATCTAATCCATAACACCTAACTCCAACCCCTATACTGAGGTGGTGTACATGGATAATAGGTGGTGCTGTGGAGGCCCTAAAGTCAGAATGACATGATCAAATCTGGCCTCAAACACTTGCTAGTTGTGTGACCCTGGGCAAGTCACTTAACCCTGTTTGCCTAAGTTCCTCATCTGTAAAATGATCTGGAGAAGAAAATGGCAAATCACTCCTGTATCTTTGTCCAGAAAACTCCAATTGGATTTATGGAGACTCAGACTAAACTGAAACAGTTGGTTGAACAACCAACAACAGAGAGGTATTAAGTATCTCTCCCATTGGGCAAAATAGCTGTATATTTGTTATTGCTATATCTTTTAAGTAGATATGCCTTTGTAAAAGGTACTCTTGTGTTAAGTGGTTAAATGGAATTCGGGTGTCAGTTTCTGGACTCCTAAAATGGCAGGATACAAATATTAGGGGACTGATCCAATGACAGAGACTACCCAATTCCCTCAAGGTAACTCAGAATACTGTGGGTGAAACAAGAAGTTAGTAGACTGGCGTAGAGTGAAGTCAGTCAGCTTTGCTACACAAGTTATTTAACTTCCTTGGGTTTTAGTTCCCCTGATTTTAAAATAAGAATGCTGAATGATCCCATAACTAGTCTTAGAGAGACTTCTTAAGTTCAGGGAAGTGATTTGCCTATGCCCTCATAATCAAGTCTCAAGAGTTGAGATCTGAATCCATTTCTTTCTAATTCCAAGTCCACCATTTGGACTTGATTCCCATCCATACTACCTGCTACAAAGTCTGAATATTCTAACAAAATTTAGGTTTAAGAAGGTTTGAAAAGAGAGTTCATTCAAGTCCTCAGAAAGAGGTCACATAACCTAATTTGAGAAATCTAGGAACCAAAAAATATAGAAATGATTTAGAAGGCAGGGACAGTGGGATTGGAGAGATTAATTATTCTCTATGCACGATTTTTAAAATAACGATTGTAAAGGCATATGTTGAGGTAAAAAGAGATGTTTTCAGAAACTAATATTGTAACTTTGAGTGTCAACAATGCTAGTTTCAGGTTTATTTTCATATTTATATTCTTTAAATATATGACTAATAATTTTGCCTGGTTCCCTATTGTAGCTGCTTGTATATTCAAGACAATCAATCAAAAAGTACAATAAAACTTCTCATGAAAGGGCAAGAAATAACCTTTCATGACAATGTCTCAGCCATACATGATTTGTTTCCTGAAATTGAGGTCCTAAGTGACAGTTCTGTTTTTGACCTTGTATTCGTTCCAGGTTTTATGTCTGCACTTGTAATGAGTTGCCTTGCCTTGATCTCAATCACTTCTGTTCTTTGGTATGTCATTATCCCTTCCTTGATTTTTTTTCGTTGCTGTTGGTTTAGTCTATGATTTGCTAGGGCTTGTTCTTTTAAACCAGTCTGCAATTATCTGACATAGATAGCTTTTTTTTTTCCTTGGGCATTTTCACCTCACAGTTCCACTTTCCACTAACCAAAGAAAATGTCACCTGGAATACATAGGTTTGGACTTTTTTTCTGTACTGGTTTAGAAAGGAATAATATTTTTAGCTTAGAGACACCAAGTAGTTCAGGAAAATAAATATTAGGCTAAGAGAGTAATGGATGAGAATCTTCTGCATATGACAATCACAGTTACTTAATAGGTTTTCCAAATGTAAACATTTGAAGGCATCTTTTTATTTGATAGGCTATAAATTTAAGGCAAGCAAGATCAATGGAGTGTGTGGCTCAAAGCTCTAAACTGACAGATTGAGGTCTAGAGATACGAAGCAATTTGCCTGAAGTCACAAAGGTAGTAAGTATGAGCCAGGATTTGAACCCAAGCCTTCTCACTCTAAAACCAGTACTTTTCTCATGCACGACATTGCCTTCAAAGTATTTTAAACCCTCATTTTTTCAATTCAATTAAAAATATTTTATTAATACCCTACCATGTGTCGACCACTGTGCTAGGGGCTAGAGCAAATGCAGAGCTTTGATAAATCACAATCCTTGCTTCTGTGAACTTTTCGGTCCAATTAGGGGATAAAAAGATACATACACCAATAACTTCAATATAGAAAATACAGAGAAGTACAAAAGTATGAACAAGGTGTAAAACAAAGTGCCAAGTGACATTTAAAGGAGTAAAGGTTCTTATGGACAGGAATAATCGTGTAAGAATTCAGAGAGAAGGTGGCATTTGAACTGTGTTTTAACTTAAAATAGCTTATAAGAATAATGTGTGAGAGCCACCCTGGAGGTCTTTTCACATTGGCAACACTTCCAAACCTCCCCAATTCTCCTTCATTTGATGAGTTTCTCTGAAGAACCTACATTTGAAGATATTTTCCCCCATCCCAAGCCATGTTCATTTCTAACCACTCAGCTATTGACTCTCCAGAGGGGACTTTCTGCCACCCCCCCTTCAAAACTCTTTTGTGTCTTCTTCCATTACATTATAAATGCCTTGAAGGCAGAGTCTGTCTTTTCATTGTTTTTGTTATTTTTATATTTATATTCCCAGTGTTTAACAGCTTGCCTGAAACTAGCAAAATCCAGTTTGAATAAAATTTGTTAAGGAAATGTGCCAAGCACAAAACAAAAATACAAAAAAATAAAGATAGACTCTGCCCTCACAGAGCTTACAATCTAATGAAAGAAGACAACACAAGCACAAAGAAAGCTTCATAAATGCTTTCTCTCATTTAATATGAAGAGAGGAAGGGAGAAAATTCCAGGTGTGAGCAGTCAAAACAGAAATCCAGAGGTAGGAAAGCACCTATTCTATGTGAGGAACAGAAGGTTAGAGTGGATGGAAGCAGCTGAGTAAAATACAACTGGAAATTCGTTCTCACTGATGGGAGTGGTTGTTCTCCTGATAAATGGTAAACTGAGGGTTGCCATATCCATTACACATATATTAGCAATTTTCAAATAATCCAAATAAAATAAAACGTATAAAGCTAAAACCAGTCTAAATAATTAGATCTTTGTTTGATTTTTTCAGAAGGCATATGCCTGTCCTATATCTCAGAATCATCATTATGAATATTAATTATCTTTAATCTATTAGAGGAAAGAAATTTTGGTGATTTTAGCCTTCTATTTATTTGGAATCTGGATATGTAGAAGTTACCTGCATATCTAGATCTTTATCACAACACACTTGGATTAGGCAACAGCAACCTGAACAAATTTCGCGATTCCAGTCTCTTGCCTCTAAAGGGGAAATGTTTCCTTTCTTTCTCCTTCATATAATTGACATACTGGTCTCTGTTACCACCTTTTCATATGTAAAACTTCAAAATATTCAATGATTTTCTATTCTATCAAATCCAAACTCACTTGACTAAATTCATAATTGATCCTACCCTACTTATTATAGAGTGTAATTCCCCATTAAACCCTGAAATGCATCCTCTATCAACCAGGCTAGTAGGTTTCTGCCATACTCCCTTGAGCTGTTTCTCTCCTCATCTGTAATGCCCTCTCCTTTTTCCTATACCCATTAACAAGGTCATCAAGGGGCAGTTTCTCATATATATATAAAACAAATATTCATGAAATATTTGCCCATTGACAGATTTTAAGGAATATTTTTATGGATAGTACATGGCTCAATGAATAGGGAGCCAGCCCTAGAGTCAGAAAAACCTGAATTCAAATGCAGCCTAAGACACTTGCTAGCTGTGTGACCCTGTACAAATCACTCAGCCTGTCTGCTTCAGTTTCCTCATCTCTCAAATGAGATGGAGATGGAAATGACAAAACTCTTCAGAATCTTTGCCAAGAAAACCCTAGATGGGGTCACAAATAGTCAGGCACAACTAAAACAAATGAACAACAAGAATATCTTTGCCAAATGACTCAAGAAATATAAATTAGCTAAAATACCAATGATTGCAAAGCTAGTCACTGTGTGCTACCCTGTGTACCATCTGCACAAATGACTTAGGGGTTCCTTGATTATGAGATTACTTTAGCTGATTTTGTGCACCAAACTTGGTTTCAGGAATGAGAAGAATTAGAAACCCATCAAGAAACTGGCAGTAACATGTTCTAGAACACAGACCTTTAAGAAGTAATGAGGTGATTAAGACTGCCAAGCTTATACACATTGGGGAACCAACCAAGGAATGGATGAGTGAAAATTGACTTGGCTGAAGGAATATCTAGCAAAACATCAACTTTTAAACACAAAAATCTGTCTAGTAGGACTGGTTGTAGCCAATTTCTTAAAAATAAAATTTTTTTCTACAACAAAAGAGGAAGCTAGTTATTCTGTTTGTTGTTTTGTATTACAGGAAGGGAGGCAGCAAGTACTGGTCCTTTTCATATATAGTTTTTAATTGCCTATTTTTTTTTTTTGCTTTTGTGTTAAAAAAAATCGAAAGGAGAAAATTCAAATTCAAAAATTGTATTTTAGGAATAGTATATCACTTAGTTCTTATCCTGAGGGTCAGTGGACCTGTTTTTTTCTGTGGTTTCCAATTTGCTTGTTTTGTGCCCTGAGAAAATATACCGCACATTGGTATTGTGAAAATCAAATGACAAACTCTATGCAAAGCTCATAGATAACTTAGAAGTGATTTAGAAATAATATTACCATTTAATTCATTGATTATATTAAGCAGCTAGGTGATACAATGGATAGAGTTCAGGACTTGGATAGTTCAGGACAAGAGATCTAAGTCTGAATCCTACTTCAGACACCTACTAGCTGTGTAATAATCTTGGGTGCACCACTTTACCTCTATGTACTTCAATTTCTTCATCAGTAAAATGGATATAATAAAGCACTTACCCCCACAGTTGTTGTAGGGATCAAATGGGTTAACATACATAAAGTACCTTGTAAATACTAATATATAACATGCTAAATTAACTCTGGTAATTATCGATTATTTTATTATTAATTTAATAGTAATAAATTAGAAGTATTATTATTATAGTACTTTATAATAATAATAATTCTAGATTGGATAAAGTGTTTGAGCAGAGTTGTGAAGCCTCTAAAGAATATTTCTGCAGTATTTTCAATAGTCTAGTTTCCACCTTGTAGCAAAGGAATGACTCCAGTTATCAATCAAGCTTCCATTTCCCCTTACTCGTTCTTATGTTTGAATACAGGCAGTTAGCTACCATAATGCTGTTGTCCCAAGTCACATTCTCCCAGATAAGAATCAGAGGGTCAGGCTGATAATCCATGGCTTTGGAGTTGACTTAAGCTTCCCCCAGACCCCAAGGGTTTTGTCTCCTCTGCCCTCCCCATTTCCCTGTAGAAAATGGTTATTCTCTCTACTCACTGAAGTGTATAGAGAGAGAGACTCACCATCCCCAGGGAACACTAAGTAGAAAATGAGTTCTGAGCCGCTTCTCCCTCAAGAGTGACTCAGATGGAACAGAGGGAAAAAGCACAGCCATCTCTACTGGTGCCTCTTAATTCTAGTGCCTTCCCTTTGTTGATTATGTCCAATTAGAATTGTATATAACTTGTTTGTATGCACTTGTTTCCACGTTTCCTACCCCATTAGAATATGTGCTTCTAGAGAGCAGGGATTTTTTTTGGTTTTGTGCTTTTTATTTTTTTGTTTTCAATGTTTCTTTGTATCCTCATTGCTTAACATGTCTCTGGTATATAGTAGGTACTTAATAAATACTTCTTGACTCTCTAGACAAGGAATCTTCTCACCCTGAAACTGTTCTTCCAGCAGTTATGCTCTTTAGTAGCAAGTGAGTTGTAAAGTGACCATTCAAAGGATTTTTGAATGGTCACTTTTACAATTTTCCCAGAAATCAATGTTTAGTTCATATAGTGGTTTATCTATTTTTAGTATTTTATAATTTTGTCTTTTCTTGAAAATCAGAACATTTGCCCTTTTTCCAGTCTTCTTGAGTCTTTCCTATTCTCCCCAATCTTTGCATGATCACTGACTGCTGCTCAGCTCATTAAAATTTACACATATCAATAAACCATTTTTCTGGGAATATATTTTGAAAATAATTTTCCTGGAAATATAAAGGTATTTAATGTATCATAGGAGTACCAAACACATAAATGTTCAGAAAAGTGTCTAATTTAATACAAATATAAATTTATTGAAGATAACTATAAAATGGGGATAAAATTCTTAATACTAACTGTAAAATACAGCAAAGCATAGTGATAAATAGCAGGGTATGAGACAACCTGGGTTAACAAATCTAACATCTTTAAGCCTAAATTCACTTTGCAATGTGTGATCTTATTAATGGGAGTTCTTTCTGTGAATGTAGATTTGCAATCTATCAATGTATAAAGTAATAAGTATTAAACAATGATTATGTGCCTATCTGCATGTTCTCGTGATACGTAAGACTTATTAATGTCTTCCAATAAATTCTCCCTCAATGATCTACTTTATGTAGTCTAGGTCTTCCTCTAATTGTTTTAGTATTTTTTAAATGTCTGTAGTGGATGCAGATTTTCCATATGGTATTCGTCCAACTTGCTATGTGACCTGCTCATTGTCTCCTTCGACCTTACCTTTCCTTGATGAGATCTTTTATATCATTTTTTACATGTCATCACTGATAACTTGCTACAATCTGCTGATACTTACTTATCCATTACTGTCTGTATCATTTATAATAGGAAGTCTTCAAATATTGGAGTTTTCCATGATTTGCAGGCCAGATAGAACAAGAAAGATAATATCCACAATATTTTTAAAATGGGATTTTTGTGTCAGAAAGCAGCTTGAAGTCATTGAAAAAGCTACCCAGCTTCACATACGCAATTCAGACTATTATCCTCATACTATTTAATTCTAGGTATATCACATTGTCTATATGTAGCACCCATCCAACATGTATGTATATGTGTGTGTGTGTATATATATAAATAGAGAGAGAGAGAGATGGAGATCATATGTGGTCATAAATAAACTTGGAAGAGATCTTAAAGGACACAAAATCCAACTCTCTGGTTTTATACATAATAAAAATGAGCCTCATATTTGTAACTCTGCATTGGAATCCGGCCTTGTGTCAGAGTGACCTCTGAGATGTATACACACACACACACACACACACACACACATATATATATTATATTTATATATTCCTAGGATTCTGCTAGCCACTGGTATCATGAACTGTATATGAAGGCTTCTGGTTTTATTTGCAGAGTGTTCTGGGAGAAAGACACTAGAAGGACAAAATAAAAGAAAGTAGTTTCAGTATGTGGGCATATCTTCCATCTTAGGTACAGATGGAGAGATGTTGGTGCTGGACTTGTTTCCCTGAGCTCTTTGATTCAGAGAGACTATGATAACTTATGAGTGGTTCTGGGGGTGAGAAGAAGGAGGCATTGTGGTGCTGAACAGACCTGATTAAGTGCGACTGCCTTCTCAGGGATATTGCTCCTCTCTCCCCAACTTACAGAGTCACAGAAAAAGCCACTATTGACTGTGCCCACATATCCCACCTCCAGTGTTCAAGCAAGAAACCTATTTATTTCTCATACATCCAGAACCTTAGTGTCCCAATGGATTATGCAGGCTAGTATTTGCTGGTGCTCCTCCCCGTAGGTTTTCTGTCTCCCTTCAATGATACTGCATAGCCCTTATTGGGTAGAAGAATTTAGCTCACTACCTTGTGGTTGAGTTTAAATTTGGGCTGATGGAAGTTGGAAGAAAACAAAAAAATATGGAAACACAGTATGAGATACATTTAGTTCATCCTCAGTAAGTAGCATGGGACTGGTAAGTGAGCAATGGACTTTCTCAGGAAGCTCACAAACCTTGTAGAGTTGGCTGAAGAAGCTTTCTTTCTAAGTCAGCTCAAGGTGACACACAAGAAAAATAAATAAAAAGCAAAGGAAGTGAATTAGAAGCTGACCAGTCACTCCCTTTTATTCCCCTCTGTGTCCTCACACATACCAAAATGAAAGGGGAATAAAAGAGAGGGTCTATGCCATTCGTGATTGGCTCTTCTGGGCTCCTTCATTACTGGCATCTGAACTTGTCATAAATATTCTGGAGTTTGAAGCAATCAGGAAAATGTTATTGGTAAACAGTGATATCTGCAAACTTTACTATCTAAAGATAATCTTTCATTTGAACTGAGCACAGGATATCTATCATTCTCATAGCAAGTATCACTCCTGAATATATATCTCCCTGTTTTATGTCTTGCTTGATATTGATAATCAGAGAATCATTCAGCAAGTTATGTTTCTTGATGCATTTATCAAGGAATATTGTATGATCTTAACATATAAATGGCAGACAGCTTGCTGAAGGAGAGTAATTAAGATTCTATTATGTTCTATTGAATCAAAATCAGCAAATAACCAGCATAGTGTAATTTTATTCACTATTGCAAAGTTTGTAAAACTGCTGGTTTCTTATGTTTTCATTAAGAATAAAAATTCATGTATGAAGATGTATATGATAGCATCTTCATAACAAACTTATAATGAAAAACTTGCTCATGTGAGTCTTCTTGTTCTCTTTCTTTTTTTGGTTGTAATACCATCAAGGATTTTTGTCTTTCACAAAGTCCTTTTGCCTCATCATAGCTTTGAAAATGATCCTCAGTTTTCTAAGACTATGTACCTAAGGGAAAAGTGCCTGAGCATTGAGGAATGAGAGAAGTCAAAGATTTGTAGTCTAAAAAAAACAAAAACAAAGACTCTGTAGCCGATACACAATGAATTCTTTCTTTAAGAAAAAAATGGATTCTGTCCATGACAAACACCAAGTAACACCACAGAAATGAAATGGATCTTATTTTAACAGATGAAACAATCACTCAGTACTGATGTGGAGGTTATTTGTGAATCAACTCTTTGTGCACAGGCAAACCACTGATTTCACAAAATAAAGATCAAAATTACATAGCTAAAAGTTTAAAAATGAGAAAAAGATATTGTGTGCAACTTACACAATTTAACATGACCTATTTTAAAGTTAGTGATATTCCCCAAAATGGGAAATCAATGAAGAAAAGGAAGTCAACATTGATCATAATCATTTCATGCAGAAGTTGACCGAAGGACAAAAATTGCCATAATGAGAAAACCAAGAGTCCCCAAACTGCCTCATTCTGCAAACATTTGACTTGCTTGCCCAGCAGGGAGATGTGGCAGCCAAGTGCAACCCTAGCTTAGAATATAAATTTGTATATTAACTTATGGAGAAGGGTCAAGGAAGATTGTGCTCAGTATTACTGTATAAAATAGAAAAAAGCAGTGAAGGGAAACATCAGTGTAAAAGAAGTCTGGCAAGAGACCCAACTAAGTAAAGTCATTTAAGGATGAAAGCGAAAGGAAGGCCACATTCAAAAGAAATTTGTTGCATACCCTTTTTAAATGCTAGTATTACAGATTCAAATGTTCTTAAAGAATGTCAAAATACACCCAAGAATGCAAAAACAGGAAAATCAATTGAACTAGACACATGAGATCTATGGGACTTCACACATTCACCATGCATATATAATCAGTTACCAAATCGTATTCTTTCTTCCCAAAGCCTCTTGCATCTTCTCCTCTTTACCTACACAACTGCCACCTTAGTCCAGAATTTTGTCATTCCTTTCATCATCCCTACACTTTTTTAATAGCTTCTGGTCCCCTTGACTCAGGTCTATCCCCATCGCAACCCACCCTCCATTCAACTGCCAATGTGATTTTCTTACAATGATCTGCCTATGTCACTCCCCTCCTCAGTAAATTCCAGTGGTTGACTAATACCTCCACAAATAGATACTGCTTTGTCATTTTAAGCCTTCCAAAATATGATTTCAAACATTTTTTCTGACCTTATTGTATAATGCCCCCCTTCATTTCATGAGCTCTGTAACTGAGTGAAATTGGCCTTTTTATTGTTCTGCACACAACATTCTACCTCCAGTCTCTGTGTATGTTTGTATATAGATATATATGTATATATGTAATGTATATTTTTATATGTAATAATATAGTGTTATCCCTTCTACATCTTGACTTTCCCCATTATGGTTTCAATATATTGCGGTTTGGCATAAGAAATCAAATGGGAATGTTGGAGGAGTTTTGCAGATGCTGCAGATGACACACAAAGACCAGCAGATGACACAGAGCTTATGATCAAATCCTTAACACAAATTTTACAATAAAGTACTGTAAACACCCCATAAAGAAAAAAGAAAAAAAATCAGATTTCTCTTCTACAAAGGGAGGGCCAAAAACGTATATGAGCATTTTCCAGATCACAGGATTACTACACCCCTAACCCCCGCAATGTGGTATAACTGTATACTCTATGTATAAAATATGTTATGTGTAAAATATACAAATGCAATCTCCCTATTAAAATATATCCCATATACATATGTCCTGTGCATAGGATATATATTCTGTATCTATAGATAAATGTAATATATGTGAACATATTCTAATGGAGGAGAAAGCATTTATAATATATAGCACCATTATAGTATAATGTGTAAATGTTATCTCCTCCAGTAAGAAATAAAGCTCCTTGAGGGCAGGGAATGTTTTAAATTTTGTCTTTTGTTATATTTCCAGCACTTAATACAATACCCTAGTGCCTGGTAAGTTTTTAATGAACACTTGTTGATTAAGTGAATGACTGATTAACCAGCTCCTTTGCATATTTAAGTATTACACTGGAATTCTTGAAAGCTAGAACAATAGAATTAACCTTATCTTCTGACTCTGATCATTAACTTCAGGACAAAGGAAAAAGAGAAAGGTACTTGTCACATGATTGCAACTATTAGAACCTCCCAATCACTCTTTGTGTGCTTATTTCAGCAAGCCCTAGAACCTAGAACAACTCACTGTCAGTGATATCTGAAAGACTATGAAAAATGAGAGATATTCTACTCAACTGAAGAAAAGCGAAACATATTTAACCACAGAAGGAAGAGCTAGGAGTAGTGGGTGGAAGTGACAAAAAAGAAGGTTTAGCTTTGTGCCAAGAAAAATCTCCTAACAATTGGAGCTATCCAAATATAGAATGGTGTGCCTCTGGAAGTAGAGGCTTCCCCCACAACTGGAGGCTTCAAGTAGAATCTGGATGCCCATTTGTCAGAGATGTGATTTACTATGGGAATGACTTAGTCTAGATGGCCACTGAGGTCCCTTATAACTCTAAAATTCTGTGATTTCATGAAATGTATAATAATTTTTAAAAATCAGGTAGACTGGTCACATTAAACAAGCAAAGGATAAAAAGCTGATGAACAGTGAGCAAGTTTCATTTCTTTTGATGACAGGAGAATTCAGTGAGTCATTCTCATGGATTGACTCAGTATAGCAAATTTACGGAAAAAGATGGATCACATAAAATGAGCTATGGGTCAAGAGATGCTGTTAAAGGAAATGCCTATATTCATTAGCTTAATGATTCAACTTTGAATTTGAAGATTTTTTGGTATTTTCTTTTTTTTGTGATATCTTAAAAATCAAAGGTGAATACCTACAAAATTAGGCTGAGACCATAAAATGTTTACATGTATGCTTGGTTAGGTCTACACACTCTTGCCAATTTTGTCTTTTTAATTGTAATTTTCATTTACTTCTATCACATCAGGTATTAACAGTATAAATGTTACTGTTCAGTTGCCTCTCATGATCATCACTATGGTAACATTGGTTGAGCTGGTTCATTTTGCATCTCTTGGTGGAAACATCTTCCAGTTTCATCTGTAAATAGTGTTAGAATAACCTGGTTTATCGATATTATGCCAAGATTTCTTGTATATTTCTTTCCTCCTCAAGTTTTTATGTTTTGTGAAGCAATACTTATTACTCATTATTTTATTTTACCCTCCACATTTTTTATTATGAAAGAGAATATCAACAAACATGAGCATTTCAACCCATAAAAAAGTTCAGAAAATGGGGACTGTGTATGAAATAAGAATCTATTACATATAGCTTATTTTAAGATATAGAAGACTTAATTATGTTAGCATAGACATTACCTACTTTGTCCTCTCTTCTGAACTTTCTTCAGCCATCTTCTGTGTAATTTTAGTTTTTAAATTATTTTCTCTGTCTCTCTCTCTTGCTATTTCTCTGTCTCTTTCTATTTTTCTCTCTGTTTCTTTCAATGACCACATATTTAGGTGACCTTTATGTGACAAACTCCCTGACCCCCATTTTCCTCTCCTATAAAATGAAAGTTTCAAACAAGATGGCTCCTGAGGTTTCCTCCAACTTCACCTCTCTCATCCTCTGGTACTAATAATTCAACCAATATTTGTGCAAAATCTTTTTAAAAATTTTATGTAACTGAAATTGTCTCCTTTATCTTTTAAAATCTTACATTAAATATATCTGATTCAAATCTAAAACCCAAAAGCTGTAGGAAATTGACAGAGATCTACAAATGAGGCATTTCCTGATAGAAATAGTCAAAAATGTAAACAAATACATTTCAAAAGAAGAAATACAAAGTAAGTATCAACAATCACTGGGAAAATTCTTCAAAAATAATGATCAACACAAGAATCATTTGTGAAGCACCTACTATGTGCCAATCATTAATCATAGAATTATGAACTAAAACAACCCTGAGAGAGAATCACATACTGTCAAATTAGCAAAAAGTGTCAAAAGGTAAGAAAGCTCTTTCTTGGGGGAGTTTGGGGTAGAAATTCACACTAATTGAAGGCAGAGCTATGAATCTGTTATATTCATTTGGGGGAAAAAAATTAGAATTATTCAGTTATTCTCACCACAGGCAGGATCAGATTCCAGAAATCAAATGCATAATCCACTAGAAACGTAATTTTGAATCTCCAAAAGTGACTGAACCCATCCTAAAGAGAGTTGTAAAGCTGAATCAGCCGGTATGGAGAAGTGCTTTGATCTTAGGAGCTTTTGGAGCTGGGCAAGGAAATTTAGGGAAGAAAAACAAAAACAAAGGTGTGATGGTGTGCGGTGATCAACGTAGTTGGACGTGTCACCTTCTGGAAGAAACAACAGCAGTGATCAGACTTGAAAGAGGGCCTTAAATTTGGAGAACTTTCTTTTCTTTGGGAATCCAAATGTCAACAGTTTTTATTTCCGTCTCTCACCAACCCACATCCTTCTCCCCTTTCCTCTTCTTTATCCACTTAGACAGAGTTGACAACAAAACCATCTTTCCTATTTGCCTACTTTTCCCACCTCATGATAGTTTGTAAATTTAGTTTCTTTTTATAAAGGAGGATGTGATAAAACTTCTTTAATGTATGCAAGAAACAGATGAGGCAGCATGGGGTTACATAATGACCCTACTCAAAACTGTCATAACGATAAGCTTAACATGGGCAGTGGAGAAAATGGAATTCCCGTTTCCAAGAAAGCACAATTTATCAGATCAAATATGAAATACCAATTCCCTACTGGCTAGACATGCTTCAGTACAAATGGCACTGACTACTGAAATGGGCAAACCACAAGAGTATATGAAAAAAGACTGAAGACATGAATAGTTGCATTATGTGCCAATAAAATATAGCAAAACTGGAAACATCTCATCAGTTTTAGTCAAGGGCTTCACCAACTCCAAATCACACAATCATGTATTTCTTAATGATGCAGGGAAATCCCCAAAATAAATAAAAAGTGGCTTTATATCTGTCTCTATTAGACAAAATAAAAGAGAAAATCAAGAAAATAATAAATTCTGTAAAGGGAAAAGCTAGAGCCTCTGAGGTCATTGAAAATGTTCACTTAATGCAAATTCCAGAAATTATACTTAATCATGAAACATGAGAAAAACAGCAACAAATTCTCCAGTGATTTTTAAAAAGGAGATGGGCACAGTGAGCCTGGTTTTCCAAAATATACTTTTCAAGAGTGATGGCAAAAATCCAACTAGCAGACCAATTATGCCAAAACAGTAATTCAAATAGCTGAGATCTGCTACAACCATTATGAATCATCGTTTGTACAGATTCTCTAACAGTATTTGGGAGAAAGTGTAAAAATATGTTAGGGCCTACACACAATAGTTTATGTAGCAGTTATTGCCAGGGTTAAAAGCCAGAGGAAGAAGCATGGAAATAGCAATTAATATCCGTTAGGAATAGTTCTAAACTCCACCTTGGTAGAAATGATTTGAGAGAGCAATTGGATGTCTGTGCAAAGGCATCAGAAAATTTTAACATCTACTTGGTATATTCAGTGGAAAATATGAACATCATGTCACCCAATTAAAGGCAACAAAAAGAAATATGAGGAAAGAAATCCTAGATTGAAGGTAAAAGTCAAAAAGTGAAGGTCATATAAGGAATAAAAATAAAAGAACAAAATAAACAAAATAATGAAATAAGTAATTCAATGTCAAACAGAAACTTTACTAAAGAAGTTTGATAAGCAATCACGATATATATATTATATATACATATATATATATATATATATATATACAGAGAGAGAGAGAGAGAGGGAGACAGAGAGACAGAGAGAGAGAGGGAGAGGGAGAGAAAGAGACAGAGAGGGAGACAGAGAGAGAAAGAGAGAGAGACAGAGAGAGACAGAGGGAGACAGAGAGAGAAAGAGAGAGAGACAGAGAGATCGCTGAAGAGAGAGGATATGGAAAATTTCTGGACTGTGAGAGACAACAAGGCAGAGTGGACAGAGGGTTGACCTAGAAACTAAGAAGACCCAAGTTAAGTTCCATCTTTGATAAATATTGACCTTTTGACCTTGGACAAGGCACTTATTCCCAGTGCTAGTCTAGGCTCTCTAAGACTATGGGTTATACAGAAAATGTTTAACCATTATTAGTAGAGGGAATTTCCTGATGCCAGAGCATAAGTCTAGTGCTTGAATAAAGGATGTCATTAAAGAGATGCATTAGCAATGTAAAAATGGGTACATGAAGAGAATATAAAAGGTCAGCTATCATCTAGAAAGGTAGTAAGTAGCATAAACTTGGGTCTCAACTCAAAATCCAATGTTCTTTCTAGCTTAACCCACTACCTCAGTGAAGGCTAGAAGGAAATTATCAAAGGACAAAGACATGTTATTATGTGCTCAGAATTTTAGTTAGGTTACTACCAAATAAAAATCATGACTGCTGACAATATATGAAGTACAAATGTGAAGTTCAGTATACCCTATAAGTATAGTTATGATGCATAAATGTGTGAAGCAATTTGTAGTGAGAGAAGCTGTTTGCTTGATCTGATTTCTCTACATTGTTTATTCAATTTACTTCTCTATCAAATGGGCATTATAATATACTAACTGTGACTCCTCACAGAGCTGGTAGGAGGTACAGTTAATTAACATTTGCCAAAAGCTCTAAAATCCTCAGCTAAAAGTATTTTATGACTCCAAAGTGCCATTACTGTGTCTGCAAAAGTAGAGTAGTCTAGGCATTCTGTTTGCACTGGGAATGAAAGGATATAAAAAATGTGAGCACATGGAAGGCATTATAAATGCTGCAAACCTTGGGAACTCGGTTCTCCAGATTTTATAGATACTCATTTGAACACAAATTTTGAAAGATTATTTAAAACAAAACTGGATGGCTTCTGAATTATGGAACAATTTCATAGAATTGCAACTCAAATGCTGACAGGAAGCAATCTCCTAGCTTTAATAGTGTAGTGAACATTTTCAAAAATCAGCTCAATGAAGTTGTTGCTGTGATGGTGTTAATTTAATGGTAAATTTAATCTTAAATATGCACAGCAATGCAGGGCTATTGATCAAAAACCAGCAAGTGGGCTAATCAGGTCCTTTGTCTGGGATAATGCTGTATTTGTAAGGCACTTGTTAAGTGAATACACAATCATAACTCCTTATCTTTATGTATCATATAAATGTGACATGTTCATGTCATTTATAGTAATATGTCATTACTAAGAATCACCCCAACTTTCTAAGACCATAAAATATCTTCACACAAATTTAAAAACAAATGCAAAACTCACAACCTCTGTATGTATTTAATAAATGCTTTTAGATTCATTCATATATTATTTTAGAATGAATATAATGCTTAATCCATGAAACAGTGTTTTATTTGAATAGTGGTATTGAGAGGGGGACAGAAGGGAAAGCAGATTTTTTCTTCATATTTTATGATGAAAGATAATAATAAGTAAAAAATAATAAGCAGCTACATAAGTATTTATCATGGGCCAAGACCCTACTAAGCATTAGAAATACAAATTAAAGCAAAATGAAAGACAGTCACTGCAGGTTGTCAAGGATAGTAATGTCTAATAGGGAAAGACAATATAAAAAAGGAAGCTAAAACTGGGAGCTGGAGAATGAATAGAAATACCCATGTAATAACACAGTGTTGATGTCTAGGAAGTCAGAAGTACAGTTAGAAGAGGAATGAAGATTGCCTGGGCCCCTCTCCAAAATGGAGGCCCTGGGAGAAACTCACCGATGGGAAAAGGGGGCCAACATGACAGATGGATTTTCCAGTACACGGAGGATGCAAGCGCTGAGAGAGGTTCCAAGGTAAAAATATAGCAGAGGCATGGTGTTGAAGTCTAGACAGTCAGAAGCATAGCCAAAGGGGAAATGAAGACTGGTCACATAAGTTCAAGCAAAAAAAAAAAAAAAGGAAACAAAAATAATTAACATTATATATTAATTTATTAATATTAAAATACTTTAAAATTGCAAAATCATATAAGGCAGTATGGAGTAATGGATAGTGGAAACCTCATAGTCAGAAAGATTTGGATTCAAATACCATCTCTCACCATAAAGAAGTTATTTAACTATTCAGCTCATCCAAGTGGTAGTCTAAGAATATAAATTGAAGAAATTTACCAGTCTGGAATAAGAGAGAAACCTCCCTCACAGGGAATCCTCTAAGCTAATAAAATTGTAGGTCCAGTTAAAACAAAATCTGTGAGAGCCAAAAATCAAGGGATATTGCAAGGATTAATGGAAGGAACGAGAAATTGAAATGAGGAAGGAAGAAAAGGGAATAACCATTTATATGATATCTATTCTGTGTCAGGGACTGCACTAAGTTCTTTACAAATATCATTTCATTTGATTCTCACAATCCTGCAGCATAGGTTCTATTATAGTCCGCACTTTAGAGTTGACATGTGACTTTTTTAGGGTCACACAGGTAGCAAGTGTCTGAAGTCAAATTGAAACTCAGGT
Organism: Bettongia penicillata ogilbyi; assembly: GCA_023548195.1. Taxonomy (NCBI): domain Eukaryota; kingdom Metazoa; phylum Chordata; class Mammalia; order Diprotodontia; family Potoroidae; genus Bettongia; species Bettongia penicillata. The sequence continues at coordinate 2,581,972 of JAJHZJ010000302.1, read as the reverse complement.
CTTCTTGACTCTAGGACTTTATTCATTTCATCATCCAGTTGCCTCATGAGGCAACTTGGTTTTTAGTCTTACCACTGACATACTCAGTGTGTAACCATGTCATTTAACTTTCACAAACTTCATTTTCATTGTCTACGAAAAGTGGATAACTTTTTACGGATGTGGATACTTGCATTCTTTGCCTCAAAAGATTGTTACAGGAAAAGTGTCATACAGGCTTTCCTGCCAAGATGGAAGCAGGCCCCTCTGTCATTACATAGGTATGTAGTAGGTTACTACAACAAAAACTTTACAAATCATACAAAATCAAGAAATTCAATAAGAAATGATGGTAAGTTTCTTCTTCTATCTCAGGGTAACAAAAAAGTCAGCCAGAAGCCCAAGGACAGTGGCAAAAGGGCCCCCTATCAAAGAAAAACCAGTGCCAGTATAGGCAAATAAACTGGCAAATATTCTCCCAGACTGACAAGAGACATGTGGAGGCAGAGAAGATAGAGGACTCCCTGAGAAAGCACCAGAATAATCGAAATCCCACAGCAAGGGCACTGGAAATGAGGAGGAGTGAGAAGGACTTATTAATGGTATGGCAGCACTCAGACTGGGACAACTCAGAGATTGGAGCTCGCTCAGACTCTGTCCTGATAGACCATGAGAGGTCCTAAAGATCCAATGTTCTGAACCTCAAAGATTAAAGGGGAATATAACCTTGGGAGGTTAAGGATGGCACAGGAAGCCAGGTCAAGATTAAACAGCCCACCCCACCCCAAAACACAAAAACAAAATTAGAATATATTAGAACAAAATTAGGAAAACCTGAAATTAATGAATCTAAGAAACAGCAAAGAATATTAGTACAAAGCAAAAGATGGAAAAAAATAAAGAAAATTTTAAATATCAACTTTTAACAACTGTCCTGAAAAAAGAGATCAAGAAAAAGAATTTAATGATTATTTGGTTCCCTGAAAACTATGATTTTTAAAAGCCTGGACACTACATTTCAGGAAATCATAAATGAAAATTTCTCAGATTTATTAGAACCAGATGACAGTGTGAAGATAGAAAGAATCCACTGATTATTTTCTGAAAGAAAACCTAGAAGGAAAAATGTTGTAGCCAAAATCCAGGAGTTCCATCTCGAAGAAAAAATATTACAAATAAGTAGAAAGGAGTTCCAAGTGCCCAAGAACCTTAATTAAAATCACATAAAACTTGACAGTTTCTAGTATAAATGAGAAGACATCTTGAAATGCAATATTCCAAAAAAAATAGGTTTACAATCAAGAATAAGCTATTCTGCAGAGCTGAATATAATCCTTACAGGTGAAAAAATGTATCTTTCATGAAATAAAGCATATCTGATAAAAAAAAAAAGATCAGAGCTGAGGAGGAACTACGAAATGCTTAAACAAGAATCAAGAGAAACATAGAAAGGTAAATTTATTTGAGCAGTTGGAAGGAATTATGTGATGATTAAGTACCAACAGTCCCGATGAGGGAGAGAAACATGTGTCCCTTCAGAACCTCAATGTCCTTAAAGTGGATTGAGGGAGTTAAATAAGAAAAACAGAGCAACTAACAGCAGAGTGATCCTGTTCAAAGGGAGGGTAAAAAGGATATATTAGTATATGAAAAAAGGAAGAAGGGAGGTAGAATTTGATTTTTTTCATAATTGGAATAAATGAGAAAAAGACTATACAAACATGGAGTAAGGAAAGGGGGCAACAGTTATCAAATGGACTTTATGCTCAGAAGACCTATAATGAAGAATCTTACTTCCTGACAGATAGATGATGGACTCAAAGTGCAAAGAGATGCATTTTAGACATGGCTATCGTATAAATTTGGTTTGCTCTACTATGCTGATTTGTTACAATGACTGTTATCCCCTTCCATTTTTAACTGGGGAGAAGGATACTGGGATGAAGAAGTTGGTAATAGTGATCCTCCCAAAGAAAAAGTACCCTTGAATTTATTTTTTGCACAAAAGAGACAAGAAAGAAGTTTTAAAAGTAAATACAAACAAGTAATATAATTTTTAAAGTAACGTGGAATCTATTATATACCTTTGCCAAAAGCAAATGTATGAAATAGAATCAGTTTCACTTGTAATTTTCTTTTACATATTCTACCATGTATATATAAATGTTGTTTATTTTAAAAATTAATGTAAGTTCAGAATTTTTTAATTAAAAATTACTGTGTAAATATATGTGAATTTTTGTTATAACTGGTGTTCCAATATTTAAAATAGCTAGAAGTTTACTTTTATGGATACTCTTTCAATTCATTTAGGCTGTAACCCTTTCATGAACTTAGTCATTGTGATTAGCTGTAGCTAAAAATAATAATAAATTTTTTAAAAATCATTATGTCCAGTCTTTTGGTGGTAAACCTCCCCATAATTAGCTATTTGTCCATTTGCATGTGCTCCAATACTTAACCTTGGCGTGGAGGTATAGGTCTAGCCAGACTAAAAAGGCTTCAGTTGTCAGCTTCCTAAACACCAGTGTGTTTTAATTAAGAATCCTTACCAATGAGCTTTCTAGCTAGTTGACTATGATAGCCTAAGATGAAAAAAAAATGTGAAATAGCCCTAACTCCTGTTTCCTTTAAGTTCTGAAGTCATAGTGGTAAAGAAGCAGAGAAAAGGGCGACAGGTGCTACGAATCATTCAGATTTCATTTCTTGGTACACTTAGTGTGAGATCCTAGTCCGATGGCCAGAGGGAACACTTAGAGCAAATGAATTATATCAATCTTTACATTTCTCACCATAAATGAAACCAAAAATATAAGAAGAACTGCAGCTAAATGGAAGGATAGCTTACTGATTCTCTTTACAAAGACAAATAAAGTAGGCAGGGTGAGTTTTATTTTGCAATTTGAAGACAATTTTTTAAAAAACCATCATTTCATGAGACATTTGGACACATCATATCATAGTATTCATTAAGTATTTGCCAAAAACCACAGTGAAAAGAATTGCAGGATACTTGCTAGCATCTGTTGCAGAGAAGAAAGAGGCAGTGAAGGCATTCAAAGAAGTTGGTAAGATCTTCCAATTAAAATGAGCATATAATTTGGTATTCAATGACTTTAAAGGGTGAGAATAAGTAGGGGCAGAGAAGAAACGTGTCCCTTCAGAACCTTAATGTCCTTATAGTGGATTGAGGGAGTTAAATAAGAAAAGTAGAGAAACTAATAGCAGAGAGGTCCTGTTAGGAAAAAAAGATCAAGATAAAGGAATCCGAGAGGTCACAAAGGCTTCAAGACTACAGAAGTCTATGCCTACAAATCATAAATATTCTCTCCAAAAAGAGAATCAGACTGGCATGAGCATGGTAAATCCTGAATAACATCACAGAAAGTGAAATTGATTTTACTTTAATATGCAGGAAACAACTTGTTATGGATTCATTCCCAAATCAGCTATGTACACTCAAACTACTGACTTGTTTGAGCAAAGATCAAAACTGCTACAAAGCTAGAAAAAAGAAATTTTTTAAAAAGAGGATAGGCTATGTAGTAAAAATAACTCTAACATGGCCTATTTAAACAAGTCATCCCATGTACACAAAAAATTTCTTAAGAATATTTTGGACATGCATAGAGAATAAACTTGATGAGAATAGGAAAGAACAGATTACATTCACAAGCAGTATTTCAATGTGTCCCATATTTACCAACATATAATTAACTAAAAGATGAGGATAATGCAAGGTCTATAGGATTATAAAAATTCTATTCAATTTAATAGAGCAAAATGCCCTCTTAAAAGTTCTTCAACAAGTTGACTCCTATGTATAAATCAAAATCATGCCAGCATTTATGAAAAACAGAAATAACTTGTCTAATGACTTTCAGATCATAACTATCTAGAGCTTCATAAAACAGGAAGCCACATGCTTACCAAAGGCAATTATTGTCATGGAGGAGATTGAGCACAAATTCAAAGCAGAAAGCATAAATATCAACAATGAGGTTGTACTGATGTCCCGTTTTGCAGAGGACATAGTGTTAATTACATCAGGTCATAAAATATAACAGATCCTCTGAAACCCTGAGGAATTTCCCTTCCCAGATTGATTTTTTACTACTCTGCCTCATTTTTTTACCTATGCTTAATCATTGAATGAGTACTGTCTCAGTCAAACTGAGACCTGTTAAAGACCTTAGCTTAAAAAAGCCAAGGTCTCCCACTGCATCCAGGGCCATCTCCAGGCATCCTGATCTATATCTCACTACTGGACCCAGATGACTCTGGAGGAGAAAATAAGGCTGGTAACTTTGCACAGCTCTCCCTACTGTAATGAGAATTAAAGATCTTCCCCTACCCATTAATAGGCCTCATATGGAGCCCACTGGGGGAGAAACTTGTTTAAAGGAAAAGTTGGCTTATGGAGAGGTTTGCTTGCTTGAAGGTTTTCACACCTTTTGTTAATTAGGTGCTGAAGCATGAGGGTTGTGATGCCCTCTGGCTCTGAAAAGTCTATATGTACTCTGAGGTGAGGTTTTGCTTTGGGACTTACTCTTTGGAAGAAGGTTCATGTGGCACATGAGACTCTGAGTAGCCATTGAGAAACCCTGTAGTTTTGAAAGCCCAGATTGGTGCTTCTCTGGTAACTATGTATGTATGTAATGGCCAGACAGTTGCATCGGTCTGTTGATCTGTGATGTACGTATTACTTATGGTGAGACAGAAGCCCTGTTGATCATTATTTCTCCGTTTTTCTTTACTCTGTTAGTATATGTGATAAAAGAAAATTGTGGACCCCTCAAAAGTTTCTCTCCTTTTAGAAAAAAGAGATCTAAAAACCTGTGCTAGTAGGCCATCCTGGATATGTCAGGGTGCTTACTGTTATACTCACAAATCCAATTCACCTGCAAGTCATGGCATCACCTCCCTGATGTCATAGTCCTCTTCAAGAACAAAGGACAAACAATAGCAGATTCTCTTAAATAAGATAAATAATCTCTGAAGGGAATGTGACCTAAATATTCACATAGCAAAATAACTAGTAGATAAAGAATGCCTATTGTTGATGCTATAGTATGTAATTAAAAGGACAACCTATATAATCCATATAATCAAATATTTATCTTGGTTAAAATGTACAAATATATAATGATTCAAAGCCAATATTCAACAGGAAGAAAAGGGAGGGGAGGCACTAAGTTGTTACCAAAAATTTTGAAATTTTTTTTTAATGATCTCAAACTTCTCCCAGAATCCATTTTTAATGCCAGTAATATCTATCAATCAATATTTGTTAAACATCTATCATGTGTCAGGCACTATGCTAAGTGCTATGAATGCCCTTGTCTTCAAGGATCTTAAAAGCTAAACTTATGTTGATTCAGGGTTGATTTCTAAAATAAGGCCCAATCTCTGCTGCAGGATTTTAGAAGAAAATATTTAGTTCAGCAGTTTACCTACACTAAGTGAATGTAAATTATCTCAGTGGATCACTTTTGCTGATGAATTGCATTTTTATCAAATTCAGGCAAATTTATATGGCAATAATCAAAGACACTTCACCATCATGAAGTGCTCCGCAAACCTGCGTCTGCAGAACACTTGAGTTAGTGGATTCCTTATTGTCTTACTCAATTATAACCACATCTTAAATATTATTCAATTTGACATTTCAAAACATCTGTGCTCCTACTACTGTAGGTGCCCCTTCCAACACTGTAAATAGCAGCTAACCAAAACATTCTCATTCTTTGAGAATCCTGTCCATATTCTCCTTTAAAATTGTCCATCCAATTATTTAAAGTTCTTCAAAGGGCATGAATATCAATGAAGCATTCAGTTTGCCAATCAATGATTTCTTGCTCTCCCTGCATAAGTAGTCCATCTATGTTTCCATATATACAACACTTTGGTAATATTTTTATGCCATTTTCCCTGAAGAGAAGCAAAATAGCTTTGTAAACAATTTTTGCCTATTTAAACAATAAATTTAAACAATTTATGCCTATTGTCATATCCATTTAGTATCCCTTCAAATTGTTCTTGAAGAAAGTTTACTTTTTGCCTGACAAACATAGCTCTGACTTACCTTTCTCTTTTTCTTTTCTATCTCAAAAACCAAAGTTAAATTTATTTTGGAAATTACAATCCATTGGATGAAGTAATATGTTACCTGACAATTCCTCATAGCTAAATTAACTCAAGGAAGACACTTTCCTTTCTTCATCTGTAAAATGAGGGGATTGGACCAGGTGATCCTGAAGGGCCTTTCCTGGTAAATATCTTATAATTCTAATGTTGAGTGAAGATTACATCATGCCTAATCTTTTGCATGAACTTTAGACCTCCTGTCTTTTTCTACCTTGTACTATAATCCCATTGATTTCTACTTGTTTACCTGGCATTAGTCACAAAACTATATCCCTATGTATTTCCTGGATATTGCATAAGAGAAGGCCATGGAATAAACCCAAGGGAAACATGGCTTGAACCCAAGGGATGTGTGAACAACGAATGAGATAGTGCAACACTAACTCATATCCTGAGCCTTCTGTGTGTTACTTGTGATTTTGTCTCCAACATAACTACCTTACCCTCCTCAAAATTCCTCAAATCTTATTATTACCAGTCTGGTCCCATTGGAAAAACTTACGAATAAACTCAGATAGTATCAGAAATTACATTGTCAAAGTCCCCTGCCCCAGTACTTAGACCCCAATGCAATAAAATCAAGTTCCACATTCTACAGGGGGCAATGGCCAGTGACAATGTGGGCATAAGAAAAAGTGAGTACTGGAGTAGGAGCAAGCATGGATCTGTTACAGTTGTATCCCCTTTCCCAGCCCTCATCTTTCTTCTGGACTCCCTATTTCTATTGAGGTTACCATAGTACCTCTAGTTATACAAGCTGACAGTCTAGGAATTGCCCTTGTACAGTACCATCATGATAATTAGCTCATTTTGAGTCTAAAGTCAAAAGCCTAAGAAAGCCTAAAGGTCCATTTGGTTTTCTTTTCTCAGCTGTAGGGAGTTTACATTAGATGAAAAGTTTTTAGTTCAGTCATAATCATTCCAAGTCCCCAGTTAGCAAAAATTCCTAACAGCTGGGCAGAGGTTTCATCTATACAAGCCCTATTCATGCTCAGTTTTGATTTTTATTTAGTTTTTTTAAAGTGTTTGTACTCAGTCAAGGCAACAAAGTCAAATAGGAAAGTTTTGCCCCCCTTCTTACATTTTATTCTTCACTTTCCTGCGTCTACTTAGTCAATTCCAGTCTTGCTCTTTCAAATTCCACAAACCTCTATACTTCTCCATAAATTCCCTTCGCAATACCACATGATACCACCCCAATTCAAGTCTTCATTCCCTCTCCTGTACTAGTGCAATAATTTGCTAACTGGTATCCCTGTCTCCAGTCTCTTCCCTTTCAAGTTTATCCTATATATCGATGTCAATGTGATTATCAGCACTAGGGTAAACATGTCCCTTACTCAGTAAATTCCAGTGGTTCCATATTGACTTTAGAATCAATACTATTTAATCTCCATTTCATCTTTTCTTATTTTTATGTGTTTTATAACATATATAATTATTAACATAGTAATGCATACATACAATTTACCAACAAATATATAGAGACAGACAGACATACAGACAGAGACAGAGAGAGAAAGAGAGGATGCTCTTTTTTTTCTGATGACAGTCCAATCAAAAAAGTTTGGAGATACTCTAGACCAATGGGGTCGAACTCAGATAGAAATGGGGGCCACTAATCTATACATAAAGATCCCTCAAGACTGCACATTGAATTGAAAAATCTATTTCTATTGAAATAGAAAACATGTTGTTGATGTTTTATTGTATTTTTATTTGTTTTATTAAATATTTCTCAATTACACTCTTTTTTTTGCAAGGTAGTAAGGGTTAAGTGACTTGCCAAGGGTCACACTGCTAGGAAGTGACAGGTGTCTGAGGTTAGATTTGAACTCAGATCTTCCTGATCCCAGAGCTGGAGCTCTATCCACTGTGCCACCTAGCTTCCCCTTTAATCACATTTTAATCTGGTTCAGGCCACACTTGGGAGTGTTGCCCAGCCTACATTCTTGACAGGGACAGCTAGGTGGTGCAGTAGATAGAGCACCAGTACAGGAGTCAGGAGGACCTGAATTCAAATCTCACCTCAGACACTTCACAGTTACTGTCAAGTGTATGACCTTGGGCAACTCACTTAACCCCAACT